>CM042155.1:5244321-5298412 GCA_023376005.1 Doryteuthis pealeii
GTTATTCATCGATCTGTCTGATTTAAAAAGCGTGTGTGGGCAGTTATTATTCAACGAATCTTTGCTGTCAGTAGGCAACACAACTACCTTTACAAGACCTACGGAATTTTTAGGTCGCAATGAGACATTATGTGTGCAAAACTTTTACTACCTTCTGAAATCGGGAAGTTGCTTTTTTTTTCCTTATTTTCCCATTATTGCAGGTAGTAGCACTTTCATGGGTTGATCACTCTCTATTTGCCATTATTATGGCGTTTTTTTTTTTCTGCCAGATCACGTGATTTCTTATCCAATTAAGCCAAGAATTCAAATTACCTTTAAACCATTTATTATAATGGAGATGTGTGTTTTCTGTTCTAACCGAAACTATATTCCTACTCAAGTCACTATTCTCTTAGTTATTGACATCACATTCTCCATGATTTTATTTTTATCTAAACCTCAATTATCAATAAAATTGTCTTACATATTAATACTGTTAAATATGTCTACATACTAACAACATGCAATTTATTATATATATACAACAAAATAGCGCTTTACAATGTGAACGGAAGGCTAATTTGCATATAATATTAAAAAATCGAATTTAATAAATATGTGCTTAGTATTATGATTTCTAACTGTTTGGTTTTATTTTAATGAATATAAGCAAAAATCTCTTCAATGAATCGTAAATGAAATCCATTAACAAAATAAAATAACTGTCATTTTTTTCTTTACTTCCTCTTATAACTAAATACTTAAATTAGAAAAAATAAACAATGAAAGACGAGAGTGATGGAAGAGTAAGTTTCAGTTGTTCCATTTTTATTATACTCCCTCTGTTTCAAATCTTTTTATCTGTATTCTTATTTAGTTTCATTAGCCTTTCTAATTTAATACAATATTTTTATTACATTAAAACTTAAATACTTGCACCCGGAGGGTGCATATATTTGCTAGTTCTATTAAGATCTATTCAATCTTAACCACACTACATATCGTGTTACATATAAGAGCTAAAAATACCTCAAAAGTTACCGGACTAAGTAACCAATAAGTATCCCAAATAATCAACTTAATGAAAGGTTTATATTTTTAACCCATCACCGGTAAGTTTCGCTTTCAAATATTTGAAAATAAAACGAACAGAAGATTTTTGCAATTATATTGTATCTGACAAAAACAAATTTTATAAATTGCATGATTACTATTTCTGAACGACATCCTTTATTTAAATAAGCATAAGAATATTTATAAATAAAAACTGTATTTTATTTATAAACATAATTGCATTTCTCTTCTGATTAAGTAAAAACCTATTTCAGTATAAAAACGTCTTTCGTCTTTTTTTAAAAAGCGCTAATACACTTATCTTCATACGTGTCAGATTTTCGACTGACAGTACACAAATGATGATAGTAATTTGATTAGAAATCAGATCATATATAAAATAACCAGTTTTAATCATCAATATGGAAAGTGTTGGATTACTAAATAGAAACTGATGTGTATTTTGTATTTACTATGCATCCGAAAATACATAGAAAAACTATGTGGAAAAATAAACTTAGAGTATACCTAGTTTTCTGCTGAATGTGTGTAAATACATTTTCTCTGGAATGAGAGTGAACTTATTTTATATTTGAATCGGTGTAAATTTATTTTGGTCGTGAATAGGTATACATTTATAAATTAATTTTGCTCTAGAATGAGACTAAATTCATATTATATCATATTATTATGTACATTGAATTTCTATTCTAATATTATGTGCATCGTAATTTTTACTAGCAGGACCCGTGAAATTTCCACGAAACGAAACAAAACTCAAGAAAAAAATTCTTCCATAACTCACAATTTCAATATTACTATAAAAACAAGCATGTAAGTTTTTTTCAATTCATTTTAACATTACGTTGTGCATTTAAGCAAAGCAAAACTATTATAAATGTTTCATTTTTTAAATTGGAGAAATAAGGTAGGCAAATAAGAAAATCTACGATTAAGCAACACCAGATAATTTGGATTCAGATTTTTGCTTTGCATCTTCGATAATTGGGTCGATCTAATTTTTAACAAAGAGTGTTGCAGGATATTAACGGACGAAGATCTAAGGACAAGCGTAATATAATTTTTATTTTCTATACATTTGAAAATGCATAGAAATCTATGTATGTGGGTAAGTCAAAAATAATGCCCATTTTCTTTATTTCGTGTGTGAAGTTTTCTTGATAAAACTAAGACCTACATTGAGACCTGAACGAGGCTCAGAGCAAGAATCCGACGAGTAAGACCCAACTTGCCAATCAACAATCACATCCCTCTGCATGACAATGCTCTACCTCACACAAGCATCAGGACAAGCGAAAAAAATCGCCTGATTCAGGTGGACTACTTTACAGTATCCTCCATACTCACCAGATTTAGCGCCTTCAAAGTTCCATGAAAGAGGTTTTGAGAGGCAAACATTATTCCATTGACGAGAAGTGAAATCTGTAGTGAAGAAGTGTCTCAGTCAACAGAATTTACGGGCATGGATACATGCTCTCATTCGAAGGTGGAACATACTGGGTGAGTCAAAAAGTAATGCCATTCTTTATTTCTTGTGATTTAATCCACCCAGTAAAGAACTCAACATGCCAATCGACAATATCCCGTTCTGCATGACAATAGTCGACCACACACATAGATATCAGGGCATGGGAGAAAATCGCCTCATTCAGGTGGACAACTTTACCACATCCTCCATGCTCACCAGATTTAAGTGCCTTCAGACTATCATTCTTTCGGCCCCATGAAAGAGGTTTGAGAGGAAATATTATTCCAGTGACGAGAAGGAAATTTATAATGAAGAATTGGCTCAAAGAACAGTCAACAGAATTTTACAGGCTGGGATACATGCTATCATTTGAAGGTGAAATATTGCTATTGAGAGAAACGGGTTATGTGGAGAAGTAGTGTTGCGATCCACAGAGGACCAGCTTCAATTGATGTATGATACATGTTCCTGTGTTCGTACTTATACCTGTCCTAAACAAAATGGCATTACTTTTTTACAAACCCTCGTAGAAAATGTGCGCTTTGTATCTCTAGACTACTTCTTGTGTCTGTCTCTGTGAAAATAGAAAAAATGCTACTTTTTGGTGCGGCGTCGTATATCTCTTGAAAGTATTAAAAAGTGAAAATACATTAAAATTTTCTTTTTTATCGTTATTCTGGTGTGACAATTCGCTGGCTTTCATAGAATTATTATTGATTTATATTTCCGGATTTCTTTTATGCCTTTTTATTTTACTTTAAAAATTGGCGCCCTTGTCTGTTTTGTTGGAAATATTATTTTTTTTTAAAACCTCACACTTCACAAAACAAACAAACAAACAAACAAAAAATGAATAAAGCAAAACAAAAACAATTCAGTTTATCATGATATGGATATAGAAGAAATTAGTGAAACAACATTTTGAAAATTTTGAATTATCACTAGACCAAGTTAATTAATTAACTGAAATGAACAAGATGTATTTTCTATATTCTGTAATTTTCTGAAAAGTTTTCATTTGATTGGCATGATGCCTTTCCCAAGTGCAAAGGGAACGCCAATTGCCTCATTAGGTGTTTGTACACAGGAGAAATTTTGGACATGCTTTTAAGTTGATATCAAAATTTATTATCATATATATATATATATATGTGTGTGTGTGTGTGTGTGTGTGTGTGTGTGTGAGAAAAGGAAGTGAATCCGACAGTATGTAGTATATTAAGAAAGAATGAAAAAACACCGGTTTAAATGAGTTAAGTGGTGAGTTTATTGGCCGACGCTTCAGTGTTTCGATCTATTAATTAGATCATCTTCAGGGCATTTGTCGGTATATGGAAGGCAATAAGAAATGTTTTATCACAGAATAACGAGAAAAGCGAGTGGTAGTCCTTGTTATTCAGTCTGTTTAAAATTTGAGGTTTTAAAAAAGGAGACGGTTTGAAATATGACGTCAAATATTCTCTTTTACTGTGTGAGTATGGGACTGTGTAAGTGTGTGTATCGAAAAGAAAGCATTATGCATTTTTTAGGTGTGTGGTTGCGCGTGTGTGTATAAATCTTTTGCTATAAAACGAGAAGCGAAATATATATATATTATATATATATATATATATATATATAGTTATTTACTAAGCTTAGCTTAAATATGACACAAGATCAGAAGTATGGGGCGCCCAGTGAGAACCGAACTCACTAACAATGTCTGGTAATTCAGCTTGCTAACGATTACACCACATAGGTGTCTATGTGTGTGTGTGTGTATTTCATACCTATGTATGTATTTATCTGTTAAAATCTACCCCTTCTCGTCAGGTTGCTGATGGCCAAGTGGCTAAGACGGCAGACTGACGGAAAATTAGTTGGGTGTATATCCCGACGGAGTAGCTTGCAATGTTTAGCCACACTGAGGAGACGTGATACATCGAAACACGTTGTCTGTGGATGACTATACATATATTGTATGTATTTTGGCGCTATATCTTATTATGATGGAGATTATGTAACTCTCGTATACAACCGAAACTACTTCACCACTGATGTCACGATTTCTTAGTTTTTAAGTTATATTCTCAACGATTATGAAATAATCATTATCTAATCTTAATTATCTATTTATTAACGATGTCTGTTAAAATCTACCTGACTTAAATTTGCCACATTACTGCTCAATTATTAATGCATTTACAATCCTAAAATATCTGTTATATATCTCTATGAAATAAAGATTTACATAGTATATGGAGGAATAATTTGCATAATGATTTTAATAAAACTGGTTTAATAAATAATTATTTGCTGTTGCTGATTTCTAATACTAACATTTCATTCTCAAACGTATTAAAGAAAAATCTATATTTATGATAATATATATTATATATATATATATATTAATATATATATTATATATATATATATATATATATATATATATCAATTAATATAACGTTAAAATAAGTGTAATATTTATATTCGCTCTTACTATTAATACATTAAAACTTAAACACTTGCACCCAGGGGGCTTATAAAATTGCTGGTATGTATACACACATATTATATATATATATATCTTATATAATACCATTATATATATATATATATATATATATATATATATATATATATATATATATATATATATATATATATATATATATATACGATGATATTCTATATCTATAATACGATGATATACACACACATTTATATATATATATATATATATTATATATATATAATATATATATAATACAAACGATATATTATATATATATATATATATATTATTTATTTATTTTATAAAGTTTTCACAGATCAATGTTCATTATAAACAGCGACCCAGGTTTCATGCTGAACATTCATAATGAACATTGATCTGTGAAACTTTGTAAAATAAATAAATATTAGCTCTTACAATTGTGATTGAGCACTGTATTTTCTTTGTTTCATCACAAAAAGAATTTTGTTTTTACATATACCTATATATATATATATATATATATATATATATATATATACAACGATATATATATATATATATATATATATATATATATAGAGAGAGAGAGAGAGAGAGAGAGAGAGAGAGAGAATGAAAGAGAGAGACAGAGTGAAAATAACAAAAAAAGATTGCTGAAAAATGAAAGATATAGAATAATTTTATAGCAGAAAATTTCATTGAATAAAATAATTTGTTAGGTTATTTTTTTTATAATACGCGTTGGGTTGTTACAGGAATTCAATAACATAATTTCGATGGTTGTTATTATAAAATAAATCAAATTGGAAAGTAAAAACGTAAGTGTCGTGCAAATTCTATCAAAATAATTCAAGATTTTGTTAAAGATTTGAGACGAATATCTCTCGAATGATACGCGTTTCCAAATCGCAAGAAAGTCATGAACCGATTGTATCACACGAAAACTGCATGATGGAGTAAATGGCTGCTTTAGTTCAAATATGTTTCTCTACGTCTTGGAACATGTCTAAATGCTTGAATAATATTTCTGTGTAAATTAAAACATTTATAATTGTAAAAGTATCAGCTGAATATTTAAAAATACATATCTACCCAATTACTTCGCCTCGAGCACTTCGTTTGTTTTGGTTTCGTTCGGTTTGTTAAATGGTATAATAACGTTGTGGTTAATACCAAATTCACGCAAGAGTCCCTAAGGAACCAAACCGCATTATCAAAATATTCTGGAGACTAAAGGAAAAAGGACTAAACCACAAAATGAGTGGACATTTCTAAATAAATCAGCAACACCGAGAGTTGGAGTGGAAGGTGCAACCTATGTCTGGAAGAAAAAAATACAAATTATAAAATTTAAAGATAGAGACAAACTTCTAAACCAACGAGAAGAAATCGTAACGAAATGCAGACACAAAAACAAATCTAAGATATAAGAATAATAAGATAAACATACACTTGGAGGTACCGCTAGGACCCATCTCGATAGAATAAAGGAAAAAAGGTGAAAAAGAAATACAAAAAAGTAAGTAAAATTTAGAAGGTGAGATAAAAGTAGGTACTCAAGTTTCCTTTACAGGTGTATTTTTTTAGATATATTCCGTGGATGTATTGTTATATTTGACTCATAATTTCCCCCTATATACTATGTAGCCCTCGTATAATCTGTGTGAAACCCTCTAACAACCCATCCACCTGGCGAGGTCCGGTGGCTACAGCCACTGGAACTGTGATTAACAGCGTTGATCCCAGGGGCCCATCCCCCCAGACAACACCTGCTCCCTCGATTGAAATTGCCCAGTGCCTGAGGGGCCCACTTTCAGGAGGAATGCTAACGGGATCAACGCATTTTTGCACCAACCAACCATAAGCTTTGGTTCGTGGGTGGTCCCACATTAATAGGGCCTTCTGCCTAATCCGTACACGTGTGGTACGTGGTAAATACGGTATAATCTGTGTGAGCGACATACTTTTCCCTCATTTTACATTAGAATTCGCAGTCCATGACATGCAACACTCCACTCTGGTCCATACTTAAACCAGAGGGGGGGAGAGAGGCTCCCTCGACTGGTCGTGCAGCTATATGATTGTCCCACCCTTATGGCAGACCAAGCTTCTTCATCATATATATGCGCTAGAAGCCGTGGATGAGGGTATTTATGTCCTGTGTATGACGTTTAACTCTGTGTGAGGTTTCAAAGAGCTCTAGGGAACGTGGACTACCCCTCCATCATGATTACTACCAGGTCCACTCTTAGCCGGAGTGGTGATATCGATTAGGGTCACATTTTTGGGTTAAATAGAAAACATGAGTTAAAAAAAGTGTTTTAAAAGATTGAGTACCTATCAAGAATGAATTAAACAAAAACCAACCAACCAACAAAAATGTCATTGGTAGAAAATGACTCAATGGGTTTCATGCCGTAAAAACCAACCAACCAACCAACCAACAAAAATGCCATTGGCAGAAAATGACTCAATGGGTTTTCATGCCGTAAAACCCAAAATACCAACCAACCAACCAACCAACTAACAAAAATGTCATCGGCAGAAAATGATTCAATGGGTTAACATGCCGTAAAACCCAACCAACATTAGAATTTGTAGTGTTGCTGCAGGAGTTTTCTGACTGAATCTTTCTGCTGTGAATGCAAATATATTTATGTTATTGGCCAATCATCTGAATTATTCTTGCAATTTGTGAAAATGCAATAACAATTTTGGTAAACAGATTTTCTTATGTTTGCAGTTGAATAAAAAGTAAATAACTTCCATTATATTTGTAACTTTTAAGAAATATTAGAAAAAATTTCGATATATATTTTTTGGGTAAATCCTACTTAACGAACATAAATTTCACCATCGTATGTCACCCCGCCGAAATAAAAAATACTAAAAATGAAGGAATTAACCGAATTTAATGAAATTTTCAGTGTTGATATATTAATGAATAAACAATATAATGCACCAGTTATTTTATTTGAAAACTCTTACATTTTCTCAGGTCAGTTAACTTTGAACCACGTATCTTTGAGGCGTAACACAGATTCACAAACATACGTGGTTCAAAGTTAATGGACCTGAAAAAATGTAAATGTTTTTAAATAAGATAACTAGTGCATTATATCTTTTATTCATTAATGTATCAACACTGAAAATTTCATTATATTCGGTTAATTCCCTGATTTTTGGTATTTTTTCTTTCGACTGCGTGACATACGATGGTTGAATTTATGTCCGTAAAGTAGGATTTAACCTACTTTTGTGTGTGCGTGTATGTGTATTTGAAAAGTTGGTTAGATTGTATAAAACACTAAAACTCTAATAATTAGCATTTGAAATGTTTTAGGCGGAAAAAATACTACGGTGTTTAAAAAATCTACCAAACATAGCGATTTAGTGATTTTAATAAAAAATTAAAAAAGTCATTCATTTAGGAATTAATTTATTTCTGAAAAAAAATCATTTGTTTATGAATACATTCATCAATCAATCGCCTCACACACACAGACTAGAAGTTATATTTTCAACCGAAACCTGAGATAGAATTGTACCTTTATTTTCTTATCTAATGGCGATAGAGAAACTTTCGAAACTACGAATTGAGACACTAAACAGTTTTTTTTAATTTATTTGTTATATTGATTATTGAAATAGCATTTTAAAAAGTTATATCATTTAAATCTGATTTTAACAAACTAGAATATTTATTCAATAAATGCGATTTGGACAATTATTTTTATTTGTTTACTGTTTTTGTTTTGTTTGTGGATTTGCGACCTTGTTTCCCATTCTATCCATGGCAAATGAGTTGGCTAATAAGGGCTTCCCGTTATAGTCTTTTGTCGGTAATTGATACTATTCTCTATAAACATGTAAAAATCTCAGACAAATAGATAGATATGTTTATTTAAGGGTGTATATACGACGGTGAGTCAAAAAGTAATGACATTTTTGTTTTGGACAGGTATAATTACCAACACAGGAATACATTAAAATGAAGCTGGTCCTCTGTGTATCACATCACTACTTCTCCCCATAGTCACCGTTTCTATCAATAGCGATGTTCCCCCTTCGAATGAGAGCATATAATCCTGACCCGTAAAATTATGTTGTCTGTTCTTTGAGCTACTTCTTCTCTACAGATTTTAATTCCTTGTCACTGGAATAATGTTTGTCTTTCTTCGACCCAATGAACGAATGTTTAAGAGGCAAATATATATATATATATATATTCTATATATTATATCTATATCTTTATCAATATCTCTATCTATATACATATATACGTGTGTGTGTGTGTGTGTGTGTGTAAGCGTTAAGAATATTCAATTATTGTAAATTTGGTGGATTTTAAGACGTGTACTGCTAAACTTATTACTAAGCTATATGAATGCAAGACAGAAATCTTTCCTGATCTGAGACTATCACACATTTAAGCACTCCTCAAACGTCTTTTGGCAAAGGTAAAGGACCTCTATTCATCGTCATAGAAAGAAGTCGTTAATATACGAACGAGAACTGAGATTAAACTAACAATAAACTGACTTCAAAATTAGATTTCTGTCTTCGCAAGAGTTTTTTAAAAAATGTTAAATGCAGTGAAGTATTTTTTCTAAAAGTTCTGAAAGTAAATTACCATCTGATTGGAGAGAGCCAGTTTCCAATTTTCACATCAAGCAATTTTCACGCAGAAGAAAAATTATATTAAATATGCTATTAGCCAATTAGTTTTCTCATTAGAAATTTAGTTTTACAGATTAATCTTTTTATCAAGTAAAATTCATCTATTAGACATGTTAAAAAAAAATCTTTAAAAAATCTTTTAATAATGCACGTTAATATTACCAGCAGAAAATGCGCATAATTTCACCATCTAACGATTATAAAATCAGAGTTTAAAGAAGCAGTGGGGGGGGGGGGTCTGCCCTGTGGGTGATTTAGTTTTCCTCTTCCGATACAAACTAGTATTTGGTCCTTTTGATCGAATTTTAAAACCAGGATTTCAAATGTTGACTTCCAAGACGAGCAAAATATTTGCACGAGAAAGAGTATGAATACATTAAGTATAACGAAATACCGCATCTAATTTTTTTTTAAATTATATAAGGTGTATTCAAAAAGCGTCGAGCCTGAAGCTCTAAGATGGAAATTAACAAAGAATCAAATATTATTTTCTTTTAAATAAATCACCGGTAAGTCATGTCACCGGTAATTCACCATTTTCATATATAAAATCAGATATAAAATCCCCTTCCCATTCTGTAAGTGAAGACAGCCTAATGATTAAGGTACCGGACTGACACCTAACCGACCAGAGTTCAATTCCGGCTGTAGGTAGCTTACAAAATGTCTAGTCACACTGAAGAGACTTGATAAGTCGAAACACGTGTCTGTGGATGACCCTATATATGCTCCCCATCCCCTAGGGTTGAGCACTCTGGGGGGGGGGTCTCGCTGACGGCCGCCAACTCAAGCGTAAAAGCAATGCTCTTCTCTGAATGGAGCACTCTGTGACGGCCTTTACACACAAAGCGATGTGTGTATTAAAACAGTTAAAATTCCCTTCCCATTCTGTAAGTGAACACAGCCTAATGGTTAAGGTACCGGACTGACACCCAACCGAGTTCAATTCCGGCTGTAAATAGCTTACAAAATGTCTAGTCACACTGAAGAGACTTGATAAGTCGAAACACGTGTCTGTGGATGACCCTATATATATATATATATATATATATATATATATATATAGAGAGTTTTATAATTTGCTTGAAGCATTGTGTATATATTGGTTAGGGGTTTGATTTAGAAGGCTATCACAATGCAGATGCAAAGAAAAAAATAATAATACGGTAACAATGGTGTTGTGTGTTAACCTGTATTTTTATAAGAATAAAATACAGGTTAACACACAACACCATTGTTACCGTATTATTATTTTTTTTCTTTGCATCTGCATTGTGATAGCCTTCTAAATCAACCTCCTAACCAATATATATATATATATATATATATATATATATAACTAGTAGTATATAACTAGTATTATTGCTCTTGGGAGTCAGCAACATTCTTAATAAGTCCAATCACACTCACCCGTCTCTCAAACCAGTCATTTGATTTTCATAACTATAAGGACACCCACTCCTCTACTTAGGATAACTGAGGTGCTTGTTTTCGGTCCTCAAAAACCGGAAAAAAGTCGATGGTTCTCAAAATAGCAAAGTAAAGAGGGTAACACTATTCCACACTTTTGTTTTGTTGTTCTTTGTTTGGGGACTTTTCGTTGTATTTTTCCCGCCAATCCCCACTTCCGACATTCATTGTTAATAAAACTAGCAAACATATGCACCCTCCGGGCGCAAGTATTTACGTTTTAATATGATAAAAATATTAAATTAGAAAGAATAATGATTTGAAACAGAGGGGGCATAATTGAATAATAGAACAACTTTGAAACTAATTGTTCCATCATTTTCGATCACTCCCACTTTTCCTTGCTAAATTTTCCTAATTTGTTTAGTCAAATTAGGGAATTAAAGAATAAAATTATAGACATTTCTTGTTGTTAATGGATTTCTTTTAAAATTTGGCTCTGAGATTTTTGCTCATATTTATTGAAATAAAACGATACAATTAAAAATCAATAATACCAAGCATATATTTATTAAAATCATTTTTTATGATCAATATGCAAATTAGCCTTCCCGTTCACACTGTAAACCACTATTTTTTGTAGATATAAATAGATTGTATGCATTAATATGTAGATAAGTCCAAGAGTATTAATAATATAAAACAATTTTATTAATAATTGAGGTTTAAATAAAAATAAAATATTGGAGAATATGACGTAAATAACTAAGGGAATTGTGTTTTTGGTATTAATATAGTTTCGGTTACCAACAGACACACAATCTTCAATATAATAAGATTCTCATTTTTGCTAATTGTTTTTTTAAGTAGGACAGAGACGTAGAGTGCCTGGGGTATTTTGGTTGAAACAGGCTGCGAAAAATAAACAAGTATTTTTTTCGTATGGATCGGTCGGCGAATGGAAGAAGCTAGGGAAAGAATAAGAAGACTCCAGAAAGACCAATTTTTCTCTTTCCCTAGCAAAAAATTTCCGGCTATATGCTCAAGACTGGATGCCCTCTGTCTTGGCATAAACGGATTTCTTTGTTGGGGCATTGATGGTAGGTGTGGCACTCCTTCTCAGACGCAAAAAAAATCTCCCCGATCAAGTGTTAGTGAAATGGGAATATACTCTCTGGCGATCCGGCCATTATAGACCATAGGCCACTCCACCGAATTCTTTTTACTTACTTTGGGAAAAAAACAGTGGATGAAGTTGTCCCAAATAATGAAACTTCTCGATAAATGAAGGAAGGCAGTCGGTAGAGCGTTCGGCTAAGAATCACAAGATTCCTGGTTCGATACTGGCCTTCACCAACTCAGCGTATGAGTTGCACAAGGATCTGTGTGGTAAAGTAATGAGCTAATGGTGGGTGTGGCGCTCCACCTCAGATGTCAAAACAATCTCCTTTGTCTAGCGCTAGTGAAAAGAAGATAGACTCCCTCAGTGTCAGACTGATACCGACTTTAGGCCATCCCGACGACTTAGGTAATTAGGTAGGTTTATTTATTTGCTTGGGCTGGACTAGTTGACAATGTTACAACATTTTGTTTTGACCCTGATAGACTATCCTTACCCTGAACAAAGAATCATTGTGCAGTTTTTTTGTTTCAATCTCTTTTTAACATAAACAAATTGTTTACCCAACCCGTTCGCTACGGCTGGATTTCATCACAAGTAAAGGGTATCCCCGCCTAAGACACTAAGGAAACAATCTAATTGGTCTAGCGCTAGTGAAAAGGGGATAGCCTCCCACGTTGTCTGGCTGATACCGACTTTAGGCGACCCAACAACTTTACTTTAAAAAATAGTTTTTCATACCAGCCGTAGCCGGTAGTTTACTGGAGACTGAGTGATAGCAAGTGTCCTCTGGTCTCCATGACACTCTTGGGTATTCTAGCCGACCTCAGCAGTGCTGTAGTTGATATGGTCTTGATTCTTACCTTGATTACCGATTCACTACTGCGTAATCTGTTTTAAAAATATGATATTGAGATATTAAAGATGACAATCAAACAGTTTATCGTAAGAATGATTAATATAATGGTGTAGTTGTAAATAGACGGGCAATATTTAAAGGAATTATTTTTAATCACCAGATTATTTTTAATTAAATAATATATATACGGACAATATTCAACAAACCCACCTTTTCCGGATATTACCAGGTACCTGGTTGATATCACTACCCAAATTCAACGCTGTTTTCTCTGAACCTACCGATACCCTTGGGATAGGTATGAACCCCCACATGTTCCTAGCTATGAGAGAAATATTACTACTAGTGTTCTTCTACATAGATCGTCTTGGCATAAAATAACCAACAGATTGAGATACCATGAAACAAAGAAAACAAAACGAATCAAAACTAAACACATTGAACAGTATGAACTATATATTATACAGGGTCAGGCAAAATGATCTGACACATTTGTAGGTTTAATAAAATGCAAATGAAGTAAAGAAACAAAAAAAGTGTTTTTATTTTCGAAAAGTAAATATAATGCCATTTTGTTTTCATATAATGCCATTTTGTTTTGTTTCTTTATAAAGCCATTGTTTTTCGTTTCTTTTTCAGTTGCTGCCATGAATTGGACTGGTGAGCATCGCGCTTTCCTTGTGAAAACGTTTATCAAAACAAACGAATCTGTAACTGCAACACAAAGAGCGTTCAGTTTGCATTTCAATCTTGGTAGACATGATCCCGTACCAGCTCGAAACACGATCTTGTTATGGGTTACCAACTTCAGAGCTACTGGATCTGCATTGAAACGAAAATCAACCGGCCGACCTCGCACCACCAGAACTCCAGAAAATGTGGCAGCGGTAAGAGCTTCAGTTCAACAGTCTCCACTCCGTTCCACATTTAAACGCGCCCAGGCTCTTAGACTTTCCGAAAGAAGTTTGCGAAGAATTCTTCACAATGATCTTCAAATGCATCCATACAAAATGATGTTGATAAACGTTTTCACAATGAAAGCGCGATGCTCACCAGTCCAATTCATGGCAGCACTGAAAAAGAAACGAAAAACAATGGCATTATAAAGAAACAAAACAAAATGGCATTATATGAAAAATATGGTATTATATGTACTTTTCGAAAATAAAAACACTTTTTTGTTTCCTTACTTTATTTGCTTTTTATTTAACCTACAAATGTGTCAGATCATTGTTTCTTTACTTCATTTGCATTTTATTAAACCTACAAATGTGTCAGATCATTTTGCCTGACCCTGTACATTGTCGACCATCAAGTCAACAACTATTGACGCGATAGCATCGGTTTTGACGCTTTATCTGGGTTAGAGCTCAGTCATAGAGCGTTAAAACCGGTGTCTACTCCAATGAATCACGTTTTTGGCTATTTTAGGTAAACGGTCTTGTTGGCTTATTGGGGAAACTGTCAGTCTATCGATCTAGTCATTAATTGGGTTGTTGTGCAAACTGCGTGCGGTTCAGTAATGTTAGATTATTCTTGAGGGAGCTCAACTGAAACTAGAGTTTCTTTTGACAGGTATGACATACATAAATGTTATTGTTGGCCATGTTTCCATGTGTCGAGGCTTACTCACATAAAGACGACATGCACATTTAACACGAAACTGGTTCCAAGAACATTCGGCACCTTCCAAATATCTTATTGATCTCCAGGCTTTCTAGATTTAAATGCCACTGAATATGTATAACGCACGTTGTAGATTCAACAAAAGTCCATGCTGCCACACGAAATAAATAAAACTTAATTATGGATTAACCCTGAAATATGCGTGGATCGATACACCTACGCAAGAACTCCGGTATCCCCATCAACTCCATTCCCTCATACAGAGGCACATGGTGTAATGGATATCGTCGTGGGAAATGGATACGACGAGACGAGTTCAAATCCTGGACGCGACTGTTTGTTAATTGTAGCGTAATTATTGGGGTCCACAGGAATTCGAGAATGAAAGTAAAAGCCGGAAGTTCCGGGTGTTGACCGGAAGCGGAAGTGACATAGTGACGAGGAACGAGGAAGAAGAAAATCACCCTCTTTTGCCTTTCGGTGGCGTGGGTTTCGG
The DNA here is from genome assembly GCA_023376005.1 of Doryteuthis pealeii. NCBI lineage: Eukaryota > Metazoa > Mollusca > Cephalopoda > Myopsida > Loliginidae > Doryteuthis > Doryteuthis pealeii. The sequence continues at coordinate 5,259,513 of CM042155.1, forward strand.
ACGGGGCTGCTGGTCCCTAGTGTTGGGACAGCGATATAGTTGGTACTATGTTAAAAGGTACAGTAATTTAACAGTGTCCTCCCTCTCTTTCTCTCTGTATTTCCTTCTCTCCGAAACAGAGCCCACGACACGAGCCTGAAATTAAATGATAAGCCGTTGTGACCATATATCTTACGTGTCTGTTGTGCCTTCTTTATCTACAATAACGACCGCTACTTAAACTTGAGTTGGCTACGTATATCGTTCCGGAGTTTGCCACAAAGACACCTTGGTACTTTGTTATACAACCAATATATTTTTAGTGCCGTGCATTTTGAGGCACGATGTAACAAACCCCCACGTAACAAACCCCATTTTGGTTCCGTGACCATATTATTATATTACACTAATACCCTTGGGAGTGATACGAATCCATCTATTCTCCCTCTAGCAGTGGGTAAATAATCTAGGTTATAGGCTACAGTCCCAGAGGCGAAAAGTGTTTTACTTTTTAAAATCCGTAAATATATAAAAGATGGCTAAACAATTTTTACGTAATTATTAAGATAAAATCACAAAAAGTGTCCAGTTACTTTTCGCACAAAGGTTTCTTGGTTTCATAATTAATTAATTAAGTTTGAAATGGACAAAAATTATTGAGCCATCTTCTACATCCGACAGAACTGAAGAAAAATCGCTTTGGGACTGTGGCCTATTAAGCAACCATTCGAGAAGAAGGAAATCTCTAAATACAAACCTGTTAAACCCCGCCTAATAAATTGACTATGAATCGCATGCTACTCGTACGAGGCGGTTGATATATATATATATATATATATATATATATATATATATATATATATATATATAATATAGTATTGATAATTTGCTTGAAGCATTGTTAAGTATATTATTATTTATTTATATTAAGAAGCAATTACAATGCGTATAAAAAGTAATAAAAAACATGTTTTTATACGCATTGTAATTGCCTTCTTAATATGAATAATAAATAAATAATATGATAATAATATATATATATATTATATATTATATATATATATATATATGACACGGGTGAGGCGAGTTCAATCCTGGACGAGGCTATTTGCATTTCACATTGCGCAAATTACCTTGGTACAGTCTATGAGAAGGAAATCCTGAATTGAAACAACTAAACTCAGCTTAAGAAATTGGTCATGTGTCACATTCTACTCGTACGGGGGTGTTGTATATATATATATATATATATATATAATATATAATATATATATATATATATATATGTGCGTGTGTGGAAGCCAGCACATGGACAAGCCAGCGTGGACGACAGAAAATGTACGTGATCAGCTCTGTGCGGATGCAGGATTCCTGCATAGAGGACCTCCCGAGAATGAATGAGCATAGGACGGATGGTAGTGAGATTGTAAGGATATGATGATGATGATGATATATATATATATATATACTATATATATTAATCGTAGCAAATATATAAATAATGGGAAATGCAGTGTAATTAAGTTTAATACTTATTTCACTTGAGAAATCATAAAATGTAAAGCGAAGAAAATCATCAAAGAATCAAATTATTATTGGATTTGTAATTACTTCATTCTCTAGGTTACAGTAAAACTACCCGTTACCAAATATTACCTTGAAAACCTATATATTTCTGAATTATATATAATATATATATATATATATAATATATATATATATACATATAATATATAATATTTCCTGTGAGAAATAAGAAAACCAAATTATTCCAAAAGAATAATTATTTGTAGATGTTGAAGCAGACGTAGTCAGTCGGTGGAGCGTTCGTCTAGAAACCACAAGGTCCTGTTCTAAACCTGCCCATGCAAACTCAGCGTATGAGTAGCACAGGGATCTGTGCGGTAAAGTAGAGCTGAGGTAGGTGTGGCGCTCCACCTCAGATGCTTAAAAACAATCTCCTTGGTCTAGCGCTATTGAAAAGGGGATAGACTCCCTCGCTGACTGGTTGATACCGACTTTAGGCTACCCCGACGACGACTTTACATAGACGCCAATGTTCTGTGCTGCCTTCTCCAGACCATATAGCAGGGATTCGGTCTGCATAGATTATGTTAGTTAGATGGTAGTGTAGATATGTCAGTGAATAGGCTGCTTCTTCTTTCTACTTTCCTTTTATAATTGAAAAGGGATAGACTCCCTCGAGACATTAGGATGAATATATTGTTGTCTACAAACACATACTCATTCCAATATTTTGATGATAATATTATAACAAACCGAAAGGTTTTAAAATCAACTTCACCATATACAAATAAATTTACCTTTTGGAATAATATATATTATATATATATATATATATATATATATATATGTGTTGTTGTGTGTGAGTGTGGTGTGTGTGTGTGTGTATGTGTGTGTGTTGTTTAGAAATATGAGGAATGAAAGTACAAAACTCAGACAAAAATGTGTATATATTTCTCTGGGAATTTCGAACTCGGCTTCGTCAGCATTTTCTTAGAAGCAAATGTGCCCTACTATTTACCATAGATGAGGGAGAGTGTGATTCATACTTTTCCCCAAAGTATTAGCACCCGCAATATAGTATTAAGTAGTCAAACAGTGTGTTTTTGAAATGGCGAAGGACTGTCGTGCATAAGTCACCCAAAAAGTGCGATATACATACCAGTTTAAAATGAACGAGAAATTTCTGGGGAAGCGCTAGTGAGAGGTTAGAATGTCCGCCTGTCAGCCTGACAGGTAGGGTTCGAACACGCATAAAGCGCTGCCCTGTCTATAGCTCTGCTGATGAGCCTAATGGGCTGAAATGCACATACAGAGATGAATTTTTCTCGATTTGTTTTACGCTTTATATTTAAACCGATATGCACGCCTAATTCATTTAGTTATAATTAATTAATTAACAAATTAGGTTATGACTTTAATTAAGCACATTAATCTCCCCCTATTATATATATATATAATATATAATATATATAAATTGATATTCGGTTGTATTTTCTTTACGGGCGCCTTGTATTGACAATAATAACAGTTCAGCAAATCGGTTGAATTTAGTTTAAATAATTATATCTAAATATATTTTCTTAGAAACCAAATTGTCTCTTTAACTTATCAGTGAGATCGATTTCATATTTTACTGATAATCGTCGATAGAGATGTGCCTTCCCTATGCATGCATTAACATCCCTTTCTGTGGATGAGATATTACTACCTAGGTGCAGAATGTTTACCGTCATTAGTTGCTTACCATCGAGTGTAGAGATGTTCCCCTTCCTTTTTAAAACATGAACTCGTTTTTATCAGTGTCTACTTAGATGCCGGGCCGGGTTAGCTCAGTCGGTAGAGCGTTCGTCTAGAAACCACAAGGTTCCTAGTTCGATACCGGTCCTCGCCAACTTCAGCGTATGAGTAAGCGCAGGATCTGTGCGGTAAATAAGGAGCTGATGGTAGGTGTGGCGCTCCACCTCAGATGCTAAAAACAATCTCCTTGGTCTAGCGCTATTGAAAAGGGGATAGACTCCCTCGCTAACTGGCTGATACCGACTTTAGGCCACCCCGACGACGACTTTACATAGACGCCCATGTTCCCGTGCTGCCTTCTCCAGACCATTTAGCAGGGATTCGGCTGCATAATTATCTTAGTTAGATGTAATGTAGATATGTCAGGGAATAGCCTGCTTCTTCTTTTCTACTTTCCTTTTATAGAAGAGTTCCTTTTTTTTTCTTTTCATTGTTGATTTGTTTCATCTTACTTCTTCATCTTTATTATTTGTTTTCTTATTGATGTAGCCTGCGGTAGATCTTACCAGTCTTTCACATCAATTCACCTTTTTATTATTTATTATTATTATTATATTATTATTATTATTATTATTATTTACTCCTTTTAAGTTTTCACATCAGCATTAGCTGATGGTCTTTCACTGGAGTCTGAGTGGCAGAAAGTCTCCAGGACTCTTCGGTATTCTGGCAGATTGCAGCAGTGCAGTGTTCTGAATGGTATCAATCCTTCCTCTGATTTCCAAACTTTCCAAACCCTTTCTAATCCTTTTGACTGTTCCAAGTGCACCAACTATATTGGTATCACTTTCACTTTCAATTCCATAACATTTTAAGTTCTCTGCAAGGTCCGATATTTGTCCATTTTTTTCATTTTCCTTTAGCTTCACCCCGTGATCTGCTGGAACTGCAGAATCCACCAGTTGACAAGTTCTTTCTCTTTTTGTTTAACAACACTGGTCTGGTCTTCTTACTGGGATAAGGATCCGTTTTTATTCAAAGTCCATAGAATTTTATGCGTTCGTATTCAAGAACAATTCTGGTTTATGTATATACCATTTTGTGGTATGGTCAAATTTATTTTTACATAATTCCCAGTGGATCACTTTTCCAACCAGTCGTGTCTAGTTTTGCATTCTCGTTGTGCTAGTTTGCTACATTCGCAGAGTATATTGGTTAACAGTCTCATCTCTATTACCGCAAAGTCTACATTTACTATTCGGTTGGTCTTATCAATTTTCGCTTGATGTAGTTTGTCCTTAATGGCATTATTTTGTGCAGCAATTATAATGATTTTTTCTCTTTTGAGGTTTCCCTTTCTTAACCATGTCCAGCTCTTTTCATGTGCAACCTCTTCTATTTGTCGTTTATTGGTGTATCAAAATATAATTTCATTTTTCTTTTTATCAACTTTTTGGAACTTTAATAGTTCCTGTGTTCCACAAAAAACAAGACAAGAAATTGCAAGAAATACCAATATCATCTAATTTCCTGCTGAATGATAATTATGAGGGATAATTATGATAATTAATGTCGCTTTAAACCATCCAATGTCGATATTTACAGAGATAAATCCACAGTCTTTCCTAAATAGAAGCATTGATATAATCATGGGCCACAGATAGAAAGGGGAACCCAACGGTTTCATGGATCGTCTAGTAACATTTCACAGTTCTTTTCTTATCTACGTTGTGAAAAGAGCAATACCCCACGGACCATTTTACAACGTTAACTAAGTTTACGCAAACCAATAAATAAATAAATAAAATAAATAAATAAATAAAATGTATGTAGCTAATCTTTTAGCTTAAAGCCTTTTCTAATTTCGTCATGAGTATACGAGCTTATCTGGCATTTAAGAAAAGAAATTAACATTCACAAATGGGGCAAAATAAAAAAAAAGGAAAGCCAAATAAATATTTAAAGAAACTCAATACAATATTTCATTAATGGCGGTAGCTGCTGTTCTGAAGAAAACGGTAAATTTCCTTTTTTTTTTTCAAATGTTCATCGAACGTTGTAAAATTTCTTAAAAACTGGAAGGTGCCCCGTGGCTTACCTGAGGTAGATATTAAACGCTTTCGAAGTTTTGGGGAAAAATAATGCGTTGAAGGAGCTGAAGGTGCTAAATTTGATTTTTCAAAATATTTTTCTTCTCCAAATTCTTTAAGAAATGGTGGATTTCCAGTTGTTTACTTTATATATATATATATATATATATATATATATATATATATATATATATATATATTATATATAATATAATAAAACAGGAAATCAATATATCTATATAAGAAACAACAGGAAATATATATATATATAATATATATTATATATATATATATATATATATATATATATATATATGTGTGTATCAAATAGATCCTGCTGTCAATTTAGTTAAAGCTAACTTTATTCAAAACATTTCCTTTAAAATATCACGCTTCGCTAAAAGGAGCTTTTTCTTTAATTAAATGTTATTTTCTTTTCTTCTACCTCAACTTCATTTTCATTGGTTTTTTATTATCTCCTATTTTATTTATTTATTTATTTAATTTCCCTCAGTTTCATTTGTTTATCTCTTCATTTTTCAGGGATTCATTCAATTCCTAAGTTTAGCTAAGGAAGGCACAAGGCTAATGAGGAAATAAATCGAAAAGCTAAACCGACCTTTTTTTCTGTCAACAATCAATCTTATTACTTAATAGCTAGCTTTTGTCAGTTCCGAAGTAAAATTCATTTTGTAAACTAGCAAATATATGCACCCTCCGGGTGCAAGTATTTGAATTTTTAATGTAATGAAATATGTTAAATTTGGAAATACTTTTGAAACTAAATAAAAATCCAAATAAAATGATTTGAAACAGAGGGGGTATAATCGAGAATAGAACAACTTTGAAACTAAGTCTTCCATCAATTCTCATCACTCCTCCTTTTATTGCTGAATTTCCTAATTTAACTATTTAGTTAAATTAGGAAGTAAAGAATAAAATTACTGTTATTTCTTTATATTAAAGGATTTCTTTTAAGATTTATCCCCGAGTTTTTTTGCTCATATTCATTAAGAAACAAACAAACAATTAGAAATCAATAATACCAAGCGCATATTTAATAAAATTAAACTTTTAATATCAATATGCAAATTAGCTTTCCTGTTCACACTGTAACCCGCTATTTTGTTGCATATATAAATACAATTGCATGTTATTAGAATGTAGATATAGTCAAAAATATTAATAAGGTATAACAATTTTATCAATAACTGAGGTTTAAATAAAAATAAATTCATGGTGAATGTGACGTCAATAACTAAGGGAATTGTGACTTGAGTAGTGATTTAGTTTCGGCTTCAGACAGACAAACACACAATCTCCATTATAATAAGATATAATGTTTTACTGAACATTTTTTTGTTTCCACCCTGTGAGGAATATGACTCTTGTTTTATGGAAATGATTCATGTCTATTTGTCAGCACGCATCTATGAAAGGAAACGAAACAAGGAAACAGAAAATGTTTGAAACACCCATAAAATGATCATAGAAAAAAATGGAGAATTTTCTATAAAAGAAAACTCGATGAAAATCTTCTTTTTCAGCGGTTGTGATTCATGGTTATTAACTGTCTACAAATATTTCTATTTTTCTGACAATCCCTAAATCTGATGCTTTTTCTTGGATCCATCTGTCAGATTTTAATTGTCTAGAACTTACAGTCAATACAGAATACTGAAGCGATATTTTCTTTTATTCTCTGTTGGTTTCTATTCGAAACAAAAAATCTGCTCATTTCGGTTCTGGGCATTTGAAATAAAATATGAACGAGCAACACCGTGTAAAAAAATAAAAATAAAAAAGCAATAACAAAAACAAAACAACTTATGTCTTTTGTGTTTGATATTTTCCAATGCAATGCTATTGTTTCTGTCCATTTTCTGCACATCTCTGCGTTCCTATCCCTGCGGATTTACCTACATGAAATAAAACCTCTTCAAATATACATTGTAAATATGAACAGTTATTGTTACATAGCCTCTTCATTGGTACTATATCTTATTATAATGGAGATTGTGTGTTTTTCTGTCTGTAACCGAAACTATATTCCTAATCGAGTCACAATTCCCTTTGTTATTGACATCACAATCTCAATGATTTTATTTTTATTTAAATCTCAATTATTAATAAAATTGTTTTACATTATTAATACTGTTGACCATATCCACATATTAATAACATGCAATTATATTTATATATACAACAAAATAACGGTTTACCGTGTGAACGGGAAGGCTAATTTGCATATTAATATTAAAAATGTGATTTTAATAAATATGTGCTTAGTATTATTGATTTCTAATTGTTTGGTTTTATTTCAATGAATATAAGCAAAAAACTCTTCAATAAATCTTAAATAAAATCAATTAACAAGAAGAAAATAACTGTCATTTTATTATTTACTTCCTCTTTTAACTAATACTTAAATTAGAAAAAAAATAACACTGAAAGACGAGAGTGATGGAAGTGTAAGTTTCAGTTGTTCTATTTTTCAATTACACCCCCCTGTTTCAATTCTTTTTATCTGCATTCTTATTTAGTTTCATTAGCCTTTCTAATTTAATACGATATTTCATTACATTAAAGCTTAAATACTTGCATCCGGAGGGTGCATATATTTGCTAGTAATTATAATGTTGCATACCTCTTCTTCTTCACTTACTTGGACATCTATTCTTCTGCTGGCCGTCTTGGTATGCTTCTGATCGTCTTTGGTATATCTTCTAACATCTTGACTTGGTCTGGTATCTTCTAAGGTCTGGACTTTCTTGGGGACTTCGGGTCTGGTTTTCTGATAGGGATTTCTCCTTATCAGAAGCCCTGTGTCATTGTTAGTTTTTAGGTAATAAACACAAGACTTCGATTTACTTTTGATCTTATTTTATTGTTAAATCCCCACCAGACATCTGCTAACTAACATAGCGCGCGTATGCAGAGTGAGTCGCAGTTCGGCAGTACATCTTCACCGCCTGACGTCCAACTGCAAACTGGGGACTGAACAGGTCCCACGTGACTTCACGTATTTTGGCAGGCTTCTGTAATTTTCCATGGAAGAACCCGGCCATGGTATGAAAAGGTTCATCCCCTCAGAATTAAAGGGGATTGACAATAATCTTATGCAACCGCATAGATTATGTAACATTATTTTGCCTAAATAGTTGGATGCGGATGTTGTTCACGTTTTGTGTTTACACAAATATATCATTGCCATTCTTAATTGTGGCTAAATATTTAATTACCATCTCAACGAATACATCCTAAAGGAGTGTCTTAGTGATGTTATCCCAAGACCATTAGGTATTTCGGATCTTTCAACATCATAAACTTTCACCTGGGTGACCCAGCTGGTGTTGATCAGATATCAGCTTGTTAGGATCTCATCAGCAAACAAACAATGTGGTAGACATGGAGACGTTTTATCCTATGAGCGAACAGAATCCCAATTAAAATGCGTCTCCTGGCTATGCCCATGTCATAAGAAAGGAGGAATCCAAGCAGATTGTTTCCATCCTCCTCTAGAGAAATTGAAATCCGGAGATGCACTTCGATCCTCAGAATTGATTAACTCACAGGTAAGTTTAAGGAAAAAAATATTTAGCGTTATTTATTATTCTCTAACAACAGATTTAAAGTCCAATTGGACACATGGTCTAGTGGATAAAGGAGTTAGGTTAAGACAGTTCTAAGGGACAGTTATCTCTAGACTCCAGGTTCAATCCTGGTCAGGAGCAGCAGTAACATAGAATAAAGGGTTAGGTTCAAAGTTCTGTGATGGTTCCCGATTACGTCAAGAAGGTTCCCGATTACGACAAGAAATACATGAAGAAGGCCGGAGGGCACATCGGCCGAAACATTGTACTGATAACAATGAAGATGAGGACAATAATCTGAATAATACAAATAATACTAAAAAATGTAAATCTTCGGAAGAAAAATTATGATTATATTTTAGTGACCCAAAAGTTATTGTTATACACCCCTTCTAACATATCACAAGACTTTATTAAACAACCCAGCCCATATTCAACTGCGCGGTGGAGAAACGACCCTCAAAGCGAGCGCAACTAGTCTAAAACTTAAACTAAGTTATACACCCCTTCTAAGATATCACGGGTATATAATGAGGATAGACAGACAGAGTAGAGACGGGATGAGAGACTCGTCTTGTTAACTCGGCCGCAATATTCTTACGGGTTGACTTCTTGAGCTGTTTCTCCAGGTTGCTTTTACTTGTTGTTCGTTGATTTCTTCGGGCTGGTCATTTCTTGTTTTTAATAAATCAGCAAGACTTGTTTTTCTTAAGACTTTATTAAACAAGCCAGCCCATATTCAACTGCGCGGTGGAGTAACGACCCTCAAAGCGAGCGGACCTATGCATCTGCTTACTCTGAATCTCTCCTCGCAACTAGTCTAAAACTTAAACTAATCTCACCCGCCTCTAATGGCGCGTTTTTCAAGGTTTCAAGTAAAAAGGTAAATACCCGTCCTTCGGGGGTCCAGTGAGCTTCGACCACTGGACCGGTAGAGTAAATCTAGCGTTGATCCCAGGGAGCTCCCCACCAGGCAATACCTGTCCCCTTTACTTAAAGGGGCAGGGCTGGGTTTATTGCCCAGTGGCTGAGGCGCGCCCCTCCGAGGGGAAATGCCGACGGGATCGACGCAATTTTTCCGCTAACCACCCATAAGCTTCGGCTTGGGGGGGGGGGCACATAAAAATGTCCTTGTTGTCAAGCCCTCATAGGTGGATGAGCGGCAAATATCGCCCGTCAGTAAATCGTCGAGGTAAACTTTCGACTGACCCCCGTTATTCTGAATCTAACGAACCCTGATTCAAAACATTCTTACTACAGTACGTATATAATTCATTGACTAGCCATGAATTTTGTAAAATTATTTGGAGTTTCAGATTACGAAGACAAGTAGTAGACTGATTTGAATCATAAATGAAACCGCCCTCTCACGATAGGGAATTGGGGAGAACGAATTTTTCTTCTATCAACTCTCAAAAAGCAATACGTATTATTTTTTGAGAACCAGTGCATATAAAATTTAACACCGAATAACATAGGTGGATTTTTGAGACAGAAAGAGCTTGTTGTTTTTTTGCTGCCGTTCGGGGTCAAGAGACAACCTTTGACACATCCTGCAGCGTTTACACAGTTTGACAAAGAAAAACTGAAGACTGGGTTATTTGTTAAAATGTGTAGGTGAGGCGGTTTGTATATAAGTGATGGAGGGGTTGGGTAAAATAAAAATGTGAATAAGAAGAAAAGTCGACTTCATTTTAATGGTTTATTCTTTTTGACTGGTGAAAGGTCGGAGCGAGAGAGTTTGAGATGTTGTTAGAGAAGAGAGAGAGAGAGAGAGAGAGAGGAGAGAGAGAGAGAGAAGAGAGAAGTGTTTATATTTGTCTTTAAAAAATTTTTGCGATTAAAAAAAGGAGTGGAAAATTCTATTTCTTTATAAATTTTTAATCTAATTTTTTTCTGACTATAATAGCAACACAACAGGTAGGCGTCACTTTTATTTCTATTTTTCGTCCGCCATGTAAAAATTCACAATCCAACGTAAAATACGGCAAATACGAGGTTAATTCAACATGTAAGGTATTCAAAACGCAGGGGTGCAGGAAAACTGTTCGTGCGGCTAATCACACAACTGCTGTTTTTTGTTGTGCATGCGCATGTTCGCGCATAGCTGCCATGTACAATCTTGGTTAGGTAGTCATTTCTGGTAGAGCTCCCGATTGACACTAACACTTTTGGTGTAATTATTACGGTCTACGGGGAATTTGGGGATTGAAAATAAAACCGTATTCGGATTTCTGGAGAAAGAAAGGAAAAAGAAATAAGAACAAATAGAGGTTAGAGTTTGGAAGTCAATTGACCGACCAATGACCCCGGAACTAAAGTTAACATATTCTTTCCGCTAACCACCCATAAGCTTCGGCTTGTGGGTGGGCCCACATAAAAATGTCCTTGTGTCAAGCCCTCATAGGTGGGATGAGCGGCAAATATCGCCCGTCATTAATCGTCGAGGTAACTTTCGACAGGACCCCCGTTATTCTTAATCTAACGAACCCTGATTCAAAACAGTCTTACTACAGTACGTATATAATTCATTGACTAGCCATGAATTATGTAAAATTATTTGGAGTTTCAGATACGAAGACAAGTAGTAGACTGATTTGAATCATAAATGAAACCGCCCTCTCACGATAGGGAATTGGGTGGAAGAACGAATTTTTCTTCTATCAACTCAAAAAAGCAATACGTATTATTTTTTGAGACCAGTGCATATAAAATTTAACACTGAAATAAACATAGGTGGATTTTTGAGACAGAAAGAGCTTGTTGTTTTTTTCCCTGCCGTTCGGGGTCAAGGGACAACCTTTGACACACTCTGTAGCGTTACACAGTTTGACAAAAGAAAACTGAAGACTGGGTTATTTTAAAGTTAAAAGTAAAATCAGAAGTTCTAGTTTCTGCAGAAGAGCGGAAGTGACCCTCCCACCTCCGGGACGACAAACGGAAGAAGAAAGATATCGGTCTTTTTTCGACAAGGCTTCATGGGAGGCAGACGGGGGCTTTCCGTGTTCCCCCGTATGGGTTTCGCGTAGTAGTACCGAACATGATTTACGATAGAATAATTTGACGTTACCCCCTCTCTCTCTCTCTCTCGCTCATTCTCTCTGAAAAAGAACCCACGAGACTAAGAATAAATAAAAGAAATAAATAAACAGCCCCCTTGTGACTATACGACTTGCGTATGTTGTTTATAAACTAACGACGACTACTACTACTAAACGTCTACTACTAAAACTTGAACTTGGCCCTATACAACAAACACCAAGTGTAAAGTTGACGCAATTATTCGTTTTTTTTAACGCAAAAGGCCTTAAACCGATTGAGATCTATTGCCAATTAACGGAAGGATATGGAGAGACGTGATGGATGTTAAGAATATCAGCAAGATATGTTGGGAGTTGCAACGATAACGAGGTTCAATACTTCCTCAACGAGTGGGTGGAGAGCTGGCATGATATGGGAATAGCCAAACTGCTACAGCGCCTAGTTGAGAAATGTGTAATATAAGGTGTGTGCTAGACGCCCGCTCTTATTTATAGACTCGGCGGTAACCATGTGATCATACTCTTGGCCAATCAGTGACAGTACTCTGCTGCTGAGACAATACTTGAGCATACTAAGCATACTGGCTATAACTGCTTTGAACCTTCGTGGATGACCGACATAGGATTGAACCACTGGACCTTTAATACTACGCAGGTTAGAACTTATTCACTTACCAAAGGATTCCATAACTCAGGACTTACTTACTTTAAGCCCTTTTCAACTGGCCAAGGATGGCATTTAAAAACTTAACACGCCTTTAAAATTGCTTCGACCGAAATGGTGATCATCTATAAAAACTACATATGTTCAAACTTTAAAATGACGTAAACCTCCCTTGAAAATAACTAGTAAACGTTTCTGTGATTTCTAAATATTTTGGAGACCCTGCCTTTGGTATTATCTTTGGATAACACAGTTTAATGACGCATTTAAGTATGATGTTGTAGCAAGTGGAAAAACAGGTAAATTCTGTGGTGGTGGCGGGGGGGTAGATCACTTGGAGATCCTTGGAGAACTGACATGCTTGACAATAATAACATAACTTGGACACTTAGTGAAATAATTTGTCGGCGGACTGGATTATTATCAGAATCAGCCGGATAAGAAGGGAGTCTATCCTCTTTTTGTAAGCGCTAGACCAGGGAGATTTTTTTTGCCACACCTACCGCATACTTTACCACATAGATCAGTTTACCCAATCTGTGCTACTCATACGCTGAGTTGGCAGGGACCGGTATTGAACCAGGAACCTTGCGATTCTTAGGCAGGTGTTCTACCGACTGAGCTAAACTAAAGCCTCTGATGGTGATTGGTGAAATATCTAAGTGAATTTAACTGTAGTTGCCATTCGGGGTAAAAATTCCCCCAAAACACAGAAGACAAATCCCCATCCATCCAGTGAAAAAAGGTGCTTGCTTCCTTTTATGCATCTTGCCTAATTCTGTGGAAGAGAATTACGAGGGTTAGTCAAAAAGTAATGCCATTTTGTTTATGATAGGTTTGTTTTGTTTTACGGCATATCAACCTCAGTGGGTCATTTAATGCCGATAAAGTTTTTAAATAAATCACTTCTTAATGGATAATACAATTTTTTTTTAAAATACATTTTTCTATTTGACCCATAGATGGGACCCTAACAGGTACTACCACTCCGGGTCAGAGTGGACCAGGGAGCAATGGTGATGAAGGAGTGCTCCACATTCCCCAAACCTCCAAAACTGGAACCTCACCATCAGATAGAGTTTAACGTCATTCCCAGGACATGTAGACCCTCGGTCACCACCTTCTAGCACCCATATGATAAAAAGGGGTTGGGGCTTGCCATAAAGACAATAAGGTTGGGAAAATCATAGTTTCTAGGGCTTGACGTGACCAGCCGATTGATCGGAGGGGGCCTCTCCGACCGCCCGTCTAGCCCAAGATAGGGCCAAAGTGGAGTATTGCATGTCATGAACTGCTCATCCACCTGGGCTCTATCCTTAAGCATCACGGGTCGCCACCCACGGCCAACAGGTGGCCCCATTGGGGGAGTCTTACACTTCTGCAGTAATGCCATTTTGTTTAGGACAGGTATAATTGTTATATAATCTATGCGGTTGCATAAGATTATTGTCAATCCCCTGTAATTCTGAGTGGATGACCCTTTTCATATCATGGCCGGGTCCTTCCATGGAAAATTACAGAAGCCCGCCAAATATGTGAAGTCACGTGGGAGCTTTTTCAGAGTCCCCAGTTTTGCAGTTTGACGTCAGGCAGAGCGGTCGGCCATTTTATGCTCTGTCTGAACTGGAACTCGCACGCGCTATGTTAGTTAGCAGATGTCTGGGTTGGGGATTTACCGAATAAAGTAACATCAAAAGTAAATCGAAGTCTTGTGTTTATTATCTAAAAACCAACAATGACACAGGGCTTCTGATACAGAGAAATCCCTAACAGAAAACCAGACCTGAAATCTCCCAAGTCAACTCCAGACCTTAGAAGATTCCAGACCAAGTCAAGATGATAGAAATACCAAAGACGATCAGAAGCATAGACAGCCAGAAGAAAAGACGACCAGAAGTAAGAAGTAAGAAAGAGATATATAACATTATAATTATTTAGTGCCAATGAAGAAGGCGCTATGCAACATAATAACCAACAAAGGAACATGTATCATGTATCAAATGAAGCTGGTCTTCTGTGGATCCTATCATTACTTCTCGACTGTCATCGTTTCTCTCAATAGCAATGTCCGCACTTCGAATGTGAGCATGTATTCTCGTCTCGTAAAATTGTGTTGACTGTTCTTTGAGCCAATTCTTCTCTACAGATTTCATTTTCTCGTCACAGGTATGATGCCTAAAACTATCATCTCATCGGCCCCATGAGAGAGAGTTTGAGAAGCAAACATTATTCTAGTGACGAGGAAGTGAAATCTGTAGCGAAGAAGTGGCTCAAAGTGAAGTTTTTCTTTTATAAAACTAAGGCCTATATTGAGACCCTAATGAGGCTCAGAGCAAGAATCCGACAAGTAACTCCAAACTTACCAATTGACAATGTCATCCCTCTGCATGACAATGATCGACCACACACAAGCATTAGGACAAGGATGAAAATCGCCTCATTTGGGTGGACAGTATACTCCATACTCACCAGATTTAGCATCTTCAAGCTCTCATCTCTTCGGTTCCATGAAAGAGGGTTTGAGAGGCAAACATTATTCCAGTGACGAGGTAGTGAAATCTGTAATGAAGAAGTGGTTCAAAGTACAGTCAATAGAATTTTACGGGGCAGGGATACATGCTCTCATTCGAAGGTGGAACATTACTATTGACATATTTTGCCTTCCCCTCCCCCGACCCTTAGCTCCCGGTAATCCGGGCCGCTGGTTGCCACTAGGGCAGAGTCAGTGCCAAATTTGTCTCGTCTGAGGCGTCTGTTGCCGCCTGACATTTGGTTCATAACCCTAGAATCTTCGGCTCATTAGATATAGAGGTGTCTCATTCCCCCCCACCACCGGCCCTTAGCATCCGGTAATCCGAGCCGCTGGTTGCCACTAGGGCAGGGTCAGTGCCTAATTTGTCTCGCCTGTGGCGTCTGTTGACGCCTGACTTTTGGTTCATAACCATAGAGTCTATTGAGAGAAATGTGGAGAAGTAGGGCTGTGATCCACAGAGGACCAGCTTCATTTTGATGTAGGATACATGTTCCTGTGTTGGTAATTATACCTGTCCTAAACAAAATGGCATTACTTTTTAACTCAACCTCGTACTAGAAGTACTAGAATGCAGCAAAACACTTTACAATTTCGAAAGTTATTTTCTAATTTATTTCTTATCTTTCGAGTCTGTAAAGATTGTGTAATTTAATTCAAAGACAGTTTTCTTCAAATTAGGAATTATTTTCTTTCTTCACCCCATCCTTCAGTGCCACCTAGCTGACTTGATATATACGAGGTATGCCAGAAAAGTTCCAGGCTGATCGCATTCTTCGATGTGAGGGGCATCGTCCACTTCGAGTTCTTGCCACAGGGCCGGACGATCAACCAGCATGTCTACAAAGAGATATTGCGGCGTTTGTTTCGTTCAGTGCACGAGAAGAGGCGAGAGATGTGGCTGGACAAATTGTTTTTGCGTCTGAGATGGAGTGCCAAACCTACCACAGTTCCCCACATTACCGCACAGATCTGAGCTGTGCTACTCGTGCGCTGAGTTAATGAGAGCCAGTATCGAACCCGGAACCTTGTGGTTCTAAGGCGGATGCTCTTCCGATTGAGCTAAACAGGCAAGACAAGATTAAATTTCAGACTACGATTCAACTAAACTGGATGACCCGAATATAAGTAAAACAGTAAACATAATTTTACCTATGTCTCTGAATGTTTGAGATGAGGCTTGATGATTAGTATTATCTGCGTTATTCGGACTATTGTCCCCATCTTCATTGTTATTTGTACAACGTTTCGGCCGATATGCCCTCCGGCCTTCTTCAGTTATTTCTTGTCGGACTCGGGAACCTTCTCGGACCCGGGAACCTTCTTTTCGAACTCGGGAACTTTCTTGTCGTAATCGGTAGCCATCACGGAACATTGATACCGTGGACTAAATAAAGGGTTAGGATCAAAGTCCCTTGATGGCTCCCGATTACGACAACAAAGTTCCCGAGTTCGAAAAGAAGGTTCCCGAGTCCGACAAGAAATACCCGAAGAAGGCCGGAGGGCATATCGGCCGAAATGTTGTACAAATAACAATGAAGATGGGGACCAGTCCGAATAACGCAGATAATAATTTTACCTGTGATACGTTTTAAGATTTTTCCTTGTATCTTGTATATGTACGAAAAACTGTTTTTTATATATATATATTTATATTTTTTTTACTTATTTGGCCCATTTTTTTTTTTTTTTTTTTTTGAGAACATTCTTGATCTTTTTTATTTCTCTGGTTTCTATTGTCGTTTGTTAAAAGTAAGGATCTGAGAACCAGCTGGAGTCTATGACTGGGAGCCGAAATATCGTTATCTATTAACCCGAAAAGGGAAATATATTAAGTCTGTGCAGAATAGATGTAAAATGGGGGGGGGTATATACCCTACCTATGAATGTTAATGGGTAAATATTAGGCTACAACAATAAAAGACTTAAACTCATCTAAATTGGATGATCCGAATAAAAGTAAAATAGTAAACATAATTTTACCTGGGATACGTGTTAAGTATCTGGCCGCCATCCTTGGTCAGTTGGAAAGAACTCAAAGTAAATAAGTAAGTAAGTAAGTCCCGAGTTATAGAATCCTTTGGTAAGTGAATAAGTCCCGTGATATAGTATCCTTTGGTAAGTCAATAAGTCCTGTGGAATAGAATCCTTTAGTTGAATCCTTTAGGTCCGTCGTCCAAGAAGATCCAAGTAGTAGTGAGCTAAGATTAGAATCAGCCAGTATAAATAACAACAACAGCAGCAGAGGACTGCCAGTGATTGGACAACAAGGCTGGTCACATGGTAGTCGGCGAGTCTATAAGTAGAAGTGACCATTTGGCACACGCCTTATAAGGGCCTTGTGCCATATCTAAGCTAAGCTTAGTAAATAACTATAACAAAAAATTCCATCAATACGTTTTAGGATTTTCCTTGTATATTTATAGGTACTAAAACTGTTGTTTTTTTTTTACTTCTTATTTTCCCATTTTGTTTTTAAGACATTCTTGATATTTTGTTTGGTTATCTGGTTTCTATTACCGTTTGTTAAAAGTAAGGATCTGACAACAATCTGGAGTCTATGACTGGGGGCCGGAATGTCGTTATCTAAATTATTACTATCACTACACGTCTTATCTTATTATAATGGAGATTGTGTGTTTTTCTGTCTATAACCGAAACTATATTACTATTCAAGTAACAATTCCCTTAGTTATTTACGTCACATTCAACAGGATTTTATTTTTATTTAAACCTCAATTATTAATAAAATTGTTTTACATTATTAATACTGTTGGTAATATCTACATACTAATAACATACAATTGTATTTATATATACAACAAAATAGCCATTTACAATGTGAACGGGAAGGCTAATTTGCATATTGATATTAAAAATCTGATTTTAATAAATATGTGCTTAGTATTACTGATTTCTAATTGTTTGGTTTTATCTTAATGAATATTATCTAAAATCTCAGGGATAAATCTTAAAAGAAATCCATTAACAAGAAAAAATAACTGTATTTTCATTCTTTACTTCCTATTTGAACTAGATAGTTAAATTAGGAAAATTTAGCAATGAAAGACGGGAGTGAGGGAAGAGTAAGTTTCAGTTGTTCTATTTTTTTTATTAAACCCTCCTTTGTTTCAAATATTTTTATCTGCTTTCTTATTTAGTTTCATTAGCATTTCTAATTTGATACAATATTTTATTACATTAAAACTTAAATACTTGCACGCGGAGGGTGCATATATTTGCTAGTATTTATAAAAAAAAGTTTAGACAGGAAATTATAAGCGATATTCAATAATTAGATAATTAGAAAATTCAATAAGCAATCAATTATCATTTCTTAATGATCAAAACGCAGAGATAATCAACAGTGTAAATCAATTATAAATCAATGTCAGATTTCACAAAAAACATTCTTATTAACAAAACTATGGTGCACTATTAAATACGGCTCCGCATGTCCCGTAAGCAGACACATTTCTAACAGGCAGATTTGTTTTATAATCAGTCTATATCGGTTTTGTTTAAAATTGTCTAACAAACGAAATAAAATATGGGGGCACAGTCAAGTCCTGTGTATATGTTCTCCCCACTGAGAAAGTTCTCAGTCTGCAGCAATCTCTCACAAAAGTACGACTCTCTTCTTAACAGCAAAACTCGTACTATCGTTCTTCCTCGGTCTGGGAGGACAGGCTTTTAAATACACAATTAATATGTACATCCGGGCTTCTTACTCTGGTCTGGCATTGCCCGTTCTGTAATAGTTTCTGCGAGATATCACTGGCTTCTTGCCCTTTTTACAGTGAAACCTTTTTTCTTTTATTAGATCTAGTGATGTTCAATTTACGTAGTCTAGGCATATTCATTCGGAGAAGCAGAATTTTCAGAGGAGGACTTAGAGTTCCATCAAACCAAATGACAATTTGAACTTTTTTTTTACTAAACGAAACCAAAAGAAGAAGAATGAGGCTACCAACAACACATGCCCGTCCTCAGTCAAAGACTCTAGATGCATGGCTGCAAGGCCTTTAATTGGAATACCTTTAGTTACATCTTCCAAACAAAAACAATTCTTCCGTTCATGTATTACTGTTCTTTTATGTATTACTGTTCAACTATTATATGATGATATGCGTACATTCAAAACAAACAAATTGATATATGCTAGAAAGCCGTGGATGAGGGTCTTAGTGTCCTGGGTATGACGTTAAACTGAATCAAATGGTGAAGTTTCCATTCTGGACATCAGATGAATGTGGAGTACCCCTTTATCGCCATTACTCTCAGGTCCACTCTGACCCGGATTGGTAATACCTCTTAGGGCCTCATCTATGGGTTAAATAGATAAAACATGAATATTAAAAATTGTTTAAAAATTGAGTTTGAAAAAAAGAATTGAATGCCAAACAAGAATGAATCAAACAAAATGTATTCGGCATAAAAAAAACGCAGCGAGGGTTAACATGCCATAAGATCCAACCACCCAACATTCAAAGAAAAAACGGAAGATAAGTTTAGCCTGCTGCCTCTACAATTTACTTTAATTGGAATACATTAGATTACTAACAAAATTGTCCTTTTGGAACAAAAAGATTGAAATAATTTGTTGGTTTGTTGGGTTATTTCTTGCCAATGACATTTTTATTTCATTCATTCTTGTTGGTATTCAGTTTTTAAAAACTCATCTTTTATCTATTTGACCCATAGATGAGACTGTAACTATTAATACTACTATTAGAATCAATATATTGAACGACAACTAAATATTTGATTTTATTTGTTTCGTTTTCATACAAATCTAATTCATTGGATATCAAATATATTATTACTTACCGATATTTCTTATTGACTTATCAAATAATTATTTTCCTGTAAATTATGGAATTCAAGTAAATATATTCAGCTACAATCAGATAATTAATATATGAGAATATGATCCTGTAATTACATATCGCATTTTTCAAACAATTTTATGTTTGGCTTTTCAATGCACTGGCATAATTCTTTTATTTGCCTTAATCTATAAGCTCATTAGCCACACAATCAGGACCTATGGATATACCACACTATAATAATTTAATTATCACATCATTTGATATGTTTACTTAATAGATATTGCAAATATTTCAATATATATAAAGTATCATCATCATCATCATGTCACGCTGTTGGCACGGATATCCATGACAATCTCTCTCCATCCGTCCCTATCGCTCATCATTCTCGGGGTCCTCTGAGCAGCATCCTGTATCCGCGCAGAGCTGATCAATGTACGTCTTTGCTAGTCGGCCCACACTGGCGTGCCCGTGTGCTGGCTTCCACAGGAGGACGTCGCTTATGAGTTCGTCCTTGCTTCTCCAGCAGTGTCCCGCGTGTCTTGTCCGTCTTACTCGGATGGTTTGGGTGATATGTGGCAGATGGCCTTACAGCTGCTTTCTCGTGGGGTGCTGTTTTCACGTGATATATAAAGTAGTATAATAATCTTGATTTAACACTCTCATTCTTTTTTCTTTCTTTTCTTCTTCTCTTTTTTTTTCATTATAGTTTAAACTTTTAAACTTCTGTAAATACTTTTAGTAGATAAACATTTTTTTGTTACCTTCCAATTTCCAATTCTAAAATGAAATGCGGTGCTGATATTGAGCTTTGTATATTGTCAGATTGTTGCAGGCAATATAATTGATACAAGGGAAATATATTGTTTCTGTATTATTTTAAATATATCCAACAACCAACATAATTCTGATCATTTTATCGGAATCTGACAGTTATTTTGCTCCATGTAGTTCTTAATCAATGACTGAACACTCAAAAGACAAAAGTGCAACATTTTAACTGATGTTGTAGCTTCGCTCCTCAGCAAAAACCAAATTATATGTTTAGAACAAATAAGGTTCAATTATATGTAAAATAATAATTTTAGAATGTCTGTCGTATATGTAGTGCCACATTGAGTTTTTCTCAATTATTGATCTTGCTATGAAAAAATTAGAAATCATTAATAACTATTTTGTCTATTCTAATAGCATTTTATGATTCCTCAGGCCAAAAATATTTTATAGACCAATTTTTAGGAGTAGGGAAAGTCGAGAACTTATTTTACCGACAAAAATAGATTACAAAAAGCCGACATTTTTTGGCGCCCCTTTCCAATTTTTTCAAGTTTAAAATCGACATAGTTCGAATTGAAAATGGATTGCCTTACTTTAACATAGTCCACACGTTGGTAAAATTTCAGAATAATTGAAGTGGCCTGAATGATTTGACATGGAATTACCTTTATGTCAGTTTTTGTCTAATGGAAAACACTACCAGTTATGAATATGCATCATTAGAACTGGAATCAGTTTCAGAAGATAAAATGATTTCCTCCCACGGTAAAAGCGAATAATAAGACCTGAATTATCTCTCTTCAACTAGACACGCAACAGTCAAAGGAAATTCCCGCTTTAGAGAGCATTGAATACAACTCGCACGAAACGTGATATTGTGGGATTAGAAAGACTCACTTAAGCACAAAAAGATTCCGGAATCTCGTGTGATAAAATTGTTGAGTTCATGGATTGCCATCGTAGTATGAACTTGAATTAGATTTGTGATAGCCAGGGATATACAATACATTGCGGATGGGGGTGGTAGGAAAAGTGACAAAATAGAATTTTCCTGGAGATTTTTCTCTGAGTTTTCGGTGGAATCTTCTTGGCGTCAGCAAGGGTGCCTCAAAATCGAATCTATCAATTCGTAGAACAAAAAAAAACGGATCTTTGCGGTTTGATTTGAAGAGAGAATTTTCAAGAAATTCCGATTAGTCACAAGAGAAACTCAAATGGAAATATATGAGGTTAATCAGTCTGATTTTAGATATTGATTGTGTGTAGATCGAATTTCAATCAAGTTGGCGAAGTGTAGTTATCGCCAATAAAGTTCTACGCCTTATTCTGAAAATTTAATTAAACTATTCATTCAATTTTATATCTAGTCTACACATGATTGATTTTTTTGTTGTTTTGATGTAACCAGCATTTTGTTTTCACAATACTTCACGATTTCAACATTTTTCTTTACTTTTTTTTGTTTGTTTTTTTGTTTTTTTTTGTTTTTTGTTTTTTTGCTTTAGATTCAGTGAAGTCCCATACACAATTTTTTTTTTATCGAAAAAAAACAAAAAAACATTTTAAAACATTCATGAATATAGTGTTACCGTTTTGAAAATAATACTAACTCCCACATCGTATAACATAGATACTTAACTATAAGTCAAGTTTGTCTAATACGAAGTCAAATTATAGACTAAGATATAAGTAAAATGGATGACAAAAATAAAAATGGATATTTTGCAATCAAAAATCTTTGAAAGTACTGGTCTCCGGTAGACCACCGAAATTAGTTAGCGATGGGAAATCATTTTATCTACAAAAATGTATACTAGTTCAAATTATGTATTTTCACAATCGGTTTCGTTTTCTGTAAAAAATTGACCTTGTGTCACATCCTGTACTTGGTAGAGGGATTGGGTGGTACATATACAGTTTTTAAATTGGATTAGATATTTATTATAAGTAAAAAGTTCAGCCCTATTTATAGGACATTGGCTGGTTCTAACATGTAAATAGAACAATTTTTGTAAATACATTGGGTGATCTATATATTAATACTCTTGTTCCTTAATTGTGCGACCATTATCCTCTTGCAATACCCTCTGGTTAAAAATGTGACTGTCCGAATCGACCAAACTGAAATGAAAAAATGTAATTCCTTATTATCTAGTGTTGCTTATCCGTTTATTTCTTATTTTTATGGGTGTCGGCACCTCAGCAAAATAATGAACCATTCCGTTTTTATTATAAAGAAAGAAAATGAAGAAAAGGGACATGTTACACAGAAAAATATAACAAGAAAGAAAGAAAATAGTTGGGTAAAGATAGAGAGAGGGGGTGACAGCGTGGAAGCGATAACGCTAATCTGTTTAAATCGAACATAATGAAAGATGAAAAGAAGAAAAGAGAGATAAAAGGTTAAGAGAGAGAAAGAGAGAGAGAGAGGGAGAGGGAGACAGACAGACAGACAGACAGACAAAGATAGAGAGACAGAGATAGTTATAAAAATTATCATACTTTTTACATATTGAACTATTCGCATTAGCTCTGAAGTAAACGTCAAACGTTGTAATAATTAAATCATCATACTGTGGTATATCAACAGGTCCTGCTAGTACTACACTATTTCAACAATTTTCTTTTTTGTTTTATTTTTCGTGAAGTGTCATTCACATTTTTGTTTTAGAAAAAAATATGTTTTTAAACATACGTGGTTACAGTTTTGAAAATGATATTTTGAATTTAAATGAAAAAAAAGATAATAAAATAAGCGTGAATTCTTAGTGACTTCTTTTAATTTGATAAAGAAATTGCTAAGTTATTTTCCTCTTAACATCTTTTTTTCTTCTCTCTTCTTCTTTTCTCTCTTATTCCCTGGTGTTTCTAAATTCATTTCAGTCGTGTCATGAACCGCTTAAGGACAACTTTTTCAAAAGCTAATTCTCAAAACGTTTAATAAATTTGTTGTGACGAGACTGAAAGGCAGCCCTATGAACAAGCGGATTCCCAGCCCCCACAAACAAAGCGCGTCAGGATATGTTTGGCCTGTGCGAGGGGGGAAGAGTGTGGCCAGCGGATACGGATACTCGAACTCGCTACCTCCTCGTAGCTGAGGTGTTGTTAGTAGAGACCCAAATAAAGTATATCCGAATTTGCATAAGCGCAGCCGAACGAGCAGAAATAAAGACGGACTGTCGCTGACAGGGTGAGTGAGGAAGAAAGTGTTTGGACGGCAAGTGAATTCTGACGACTGCTATTTGAAGTGAGAGTAACGTGTTCAGTTGGGAAAGGAATTACTTTTCGTGTGCGAGAGAGACTTAATATTGCAAGGGATTGATATTATCTTGAATTGTTGGACCTTTCAAAAGATTTGTCATGAGGTATGTTAGTATATAGGGATTTTATGTCAAGACTAGCAAAGGATTTGTTTGCATATTAATTGAGATAAAATCCCAATATTATTACGTAACTGTCGAAAAAGGCATTAAACGATTATACGAGGGATAGTCAAAAAGTAATGCCATTTTATTTAGGACAGGTATAATTACCAACACAGGAACAAGTATCATACAACAAAATGAAGCTGGTCCTCTGTGAATCACATCCCTACCTCTCCGCATCGTCACCGTTTCTCGCAATAGCAATGTTCCACCTTCGAATGAGAGCATGTATCCATGCCCCGTAAAATTCTGCTGACTGAACCACTTTTTCACTACAGATTTCACTTTCTCGTCAATGGAATAATGTTTGCCTCCCAAAACGTCTTTCATGGAACTTTGAAGGCGCTAAATCTGGTGAGTATGGAGGATACTGTAAAGTAGTCCACTCCTGGTTCGATATCGGGCCTCGCCAACTCAGCGTATGAGTAGCACAGGGATTTGTGCGGTAAAGTTAGGAGCTGATGGTAGGCGTGGCGCTCCACCTAAGACGCTAAAAACATCTCCTTGGTCTAGCGCAAGTGAAAAGAGGATAGACTCCCTCGCTGTCTGGCTGATCCGACATTAGGCCGCCCCGACGACTTTACTTACTTACCAGTCTCTAAGTTGATTAAAATGTGTACCTTATACACCACACATCGCTATTTCCAACACAACAATTTTTATAAACATAAATTTAGTTTGAATATGGGATCACCTCTTGGCAAGAAGCATGTCTTTATCTTGAATTTTTCGAATCTGGTCCTTTTATTATATTAAGTAAAGTAGACGGATTGGCATATTGTCAGTATCAGCCGGACAGTGGGGGGGGGGGTATCACCTTTTCGCTAGTGCTAGACTTGGGAGATTGTTTTTTGCATCTGGGGTAGAGCACCACACATAACATCAGCTCCTGCTTTACCGCACAGATCCAAGCCGTAGTAATCATACGCTTAGTTGGTGAGGGTCTGTATTGAACACAGAACCTTGAAGTTCTGAACCGGATGCTCCACCGACTGATCTAAACCTGTCCTATTTTAAATATATAGTAAAAAGTAAGTAAAGTTGGTATCAGCTAATCAGTGAATGAGATTATTTTAGCGTCTGGGGTGGAGTGCCACACCTACCATCAGCTCAGGTCGCGACACTAACTTTTTTCATGACCGTCCGAACAAAAATTATCAACCGTTCCGAATGGGGTTTGGCCCGTCCCGAAATCAAAATATTTTTGTTTAATTCATTAGCATCATCTATACTTGTCAGTCTTCGGTAGCATAATAACATGTAATAAAACATTAAGAAAAGCTGAAGCAGTGATAATTCTGGATATTTGGACAAAAAATCCATTTCCTAGTGTGTTTTGACCTAAAAAAAAAAATTTTTTTTTACTTTAAGTTACCCAATTTTCATGTAATCATTGGTTTCCTTTTTCGAGAAGGACATTTTGAACCTTTTTGAAATTTTTACCGTCCCCGGCAAACTCTCCCGGATTACGTATTGATCGTCCCGGATGTAATTTTTATCGTCCCCGGGGACGACGAGACGGGCATTAATGTCGAGCCCTGCATCAGCTTAATTTACCACACAGATCCCTGTGCTACTATACTCATGTAATTCTAATTATTTTCGATACAGAGACGACATTTTTTATTTTACCCACAAGAATTTGTTTTCATAAAGATTACTGACGGATTCAATAAAATTGAACTTATCATAAATATCATATATATATATATATATATTATATTATAATATATATTATATATACCCACACATATATATAGTATTGTATGTATTGTATGTATTGGCGAATACAACGGCCTTTGATGACAGCAGTTACTCGCTTATGCGATTTCAAACCAAAAGTAAAAATCGGATTGGCGAGAAACTCTCTGTTACAAAGCGCCGTTTACATCATGCCTTTGCTAACCTAACTTAGATATACATGCTCTATCAAAGATATTGGACACTCTTTATTTATAGATATACTAAACTATATTATCAACATATATATGTGTGTGTATAGGAGAGCGAGGGAGAGAGAGAGGGAGAGAGAGGGGGGTGCGTGTATGAGAAAGAGAGAGGGGGGGAGAGAAATGGAAATTATCCGACAGTATGTTTAAAAGTAATAAGTGTAAAAGAAAAATAGGAAATGTGAGGATGATTTATTGGTATTTGAAAAATATTTGACGTGTACCGTTTTGATTGATAGGGAAAATATCAAACATATATATAAATCAAACATATATCAGATGTGTATCTCCAATCTTATTCAGGACAAGAAATATCGAATGTGGATGTTAGTTATTGCTTTATAATAATAATAATAATAATAATAATAATAATAAGAAGAAGAAGAAGAAGAAGAAGAAAGAAGAGAAGAAGAATGATAATGATAATGATAATAATAATAATAATAAGAAGAAGAAGAAGAAGAATAAGAAGAAGAAGAAGAAGAAGGAAGAAGATAATGATAATTATAATAATAATAATAATAATAATAATAATAATAATAAGAAATAAGAAGAAGAAGAAGAAGAAGAGAAAGAATGATATAATAATAATAATATAATAATAATAATAATAATAATAATAATAATAATAATAATAATATAATAACTGCACAAAATAATGCCATAAGGACAAACTACATCAAAGCGAAAATTGATAAGACCCAACAAAATAGTAAATGTAGACTTTGCGGTAATAGAGATGAGACTGTTAACCATATACTCTGCGAATGTAGCAAACTAGCACAACGAGAATACAAAAAACTAGGCACGACTGGGTTGGGAAGGTGATCCACTGGGAATTATGCAAGAAATTAAATTTTGACCCACACAACAAAATAGTATATTGCATAAACCAGAATCTGTTCTTGAGAACGAAACGCACAAAATTCTCTGGGATTTTGAAATTAAAACGGATCACCTTATCCCAGCAAGAAGACCAGACCTAGTGCTGATTAACAAAAAAAAAGAACTTGTCAACTGTTGGATTTTGCAGTGCCAGCGGGATCACAGGGTGAAGTTAAAGGAAAATGAAAAAATTGACAAATATCTGGACCTTGCCAGAGAACTGAAAAAGTTTATGGAATATGAAAGTGAAAGTATACCAATTGTAGTTGGTGCACTTGGAACAGTCCCAAAAGGATTAGAAAAAAGGGTTTGGAAAGTTTGGATATCAGAGGAAGGATTGAAACCATTCAGAACACTGCACTGCTGCAATCTGCCAGAATACTCAGAAGAGTCCTGGAGACCTGAGGAGACTTGCTGTCACTCAGACTCCAGTGAAAGACCATCAGCTAACACTGATGTGAAAACTCAAAATAATAATAATAATAATAATAATAATAATAATAATAATAATAATAATAATAATAAGAAGAAGAAGAAGAAGAAGAAGAAGAAGAAGAAGAAGAATGATAATGATAATGATAATAATAATGATAATAATGATAATAATAATGATAATAATGATAATAATAATGATAATAGTAATAATAATAATATATTTAGAGAGAGAGAGGGGGAAGAGAGAGAGAGAGAGAGAATGAGGGATTGGGTCAAGAGAAAGTGTATATCAGTGCAACAGAAGGAAATAAATGAACTTATTCTTGGAATTATTGGTCACAGATAAGAAATACGGTCTCTGTACAATCCTTCAAAAGATATATGGGACCCCAAAAACGTAAAAAAAGTATCCCCACAATATACTGGAAAATTAGAAAAAAACAAAATCGATAACTAAATATCACTGTGTTGTGACCTTTAAGAGAAAAATGACTACGATAAAATGTTCAAACCAACAAATTATTTCAGATAAAATATCAGAGCAGGTCGTGTCAAAACACAATAAAGATGTTTCCTACTGTGTTATTTCTACTCTGTGGCCTAGTGGATAACATGAAGGACTGCGGTGTCGTTTGTAAGTGAGTTCGAAACCGCAGTCACGCTATTACGTTCACTTTCAGAATATTACCTTTGTGTGTGTATTACTGTTATATATTCACAATCATTATCATGACTCCACTTTGGCCTTATTCTTTGGCTAGACGGCGCGGTCGGAGAGGCCCCCTCCGATCAATCGGGCTGGTCACGTTCGAGCCCTAGCTCCTATATGATTTTCCCAGCACTATTGCCCTTATGGCAAGCCCCAACCCCTTTTATCATATGGGTGCTAGAAGGCGTGACTGAGGTCTACATGTCCTGGGATTGACATTAAACTCTATCTGATGGTGAGGTTCCAGTTTTGGAGGTTTGGGGAATGTGGGCACCCCTTCATCACATTGCTCCCTGGCCACTCTGGTCCGGAGTGGTAGTACCTGTTAGGGGTTCCATCTATGGGTTAAATAGAAAAACATGAGTTGATAAACAAAATTGTATATGCATTAAGAATTAATTTATTTCAAAACTTTATCGGCATTAAATGATCCCACTGAAGTTGATATGCCGAAAAACAAAAACCAAACCAAACCAAATCATTATCATGATAGTCTTGCTGAAATAGTTAGGTACCAAATAAATATGCGCTCATTTTCATTTTGAAAACGAATTAAAATTAATTGAATCGAGTATTTAAGGTCAACGTTTTTGTTTTTAGTTGAAAAGTAGTGACCGTAATGAGAAACAGTAAAAATCAAAATAATATTACGTAATTTATTTTTTTAAACGAGTAAATTCGCTCAAAAAATATAAAGCACCTAATTGTAAGTTTAAATTTCATATTTATAAATCCTAAAAACAAATATTTATCCAATAACAAACTACTTTAGTATTGATATTTAATAATTTTTGAAGAAAACTCATTGAAAATCTAGATCCCTCCGTTTTAAACAGAACAGCTATCGATGTATAATTTTTTCTAATAATCTAAGCATAAACAACATATATTTTTCTAGTTTTTTTACAATTTTTAAATTTTCGGGGCTTATTTTCTACCAAAGCGCTCCTATAATGTTTTTCTTTCTATTCACACGGTCTTTTGTCTTTTAATGCATACTGTAACTAGTTTCAACTTTATTTAACCCTATCGATATGTTGCGCCCCCAAAATTAGGTTAATTGACCTGAAAAATCAGAAAGTTTTGAAATAAAATAACTAATGCACTATAAACGTCAGTCATTGATAAATCAACACTGAAAATTTCATTAAAAATCGGATAATTCCCTGATTTTTAGTATTTTTTTCAATCAGGGAGGTTAAATTTATTGTGTGAAAATACGTCTATTGACGTCACAATTGGTGGTACTTAAAAATATCTTTGTTGGTGTGTTAAACTGAATGTTTTAGCACTTGTATCATATAATTATCAACACATTTTCTCAGTCCATGTTTTCTTTTACGGGTAATTAAAAAAGAGTTTTGCTTCGTGATGAATGCAATATCTGACCCAAAGATTTCCACAATAGCCGGGTGAAGCAACTTCTTTTTTCTCTTTATTTACAAAGACTGTACTGAAATGGAATGATGCTCGGAAGGTTATTTCCTTCTTTACTTTGGGGGGGGTATTCCGGATATTGCTTAAGGAAGTTTATCTCTCAAGTCAATTAAACATTTAATTTTCTGGTGAGTTGTTTTCCTTCGGCAAATGGAGAGATCAACTTCAGCAACAATCAGAAAGTAGAATGGCGACAACAGAGTTAGGACATTGAATTTATGAACCTCATTTTTATTGTTTTATTTCAGATTTTGCAATCATACGCACAAGCCAAATTCTTGCCATATAGCTATAAGAGGTCCACAGAGTGTTAACTCTGGTTCTTATAAAACATTGGGCTACTTAAAAGGATAAGTACCCAATGCGGAATACTTCAGTTAGGAAAACAACAAAACGCGTTAGTTACATTTATATAACTTTTTTATTTACCATATTAGGGGAAACAAAGTTCCCCCAGGCTATTTAATGTCACAAGTGTCTAAACACACACAATAGTGTTAATAGACAAAGTGGTAACCAACTGTACTCTAAGTAGAGGCTGTAGCGTCTGGTATGCACCATAGGTGTCTGCTGGAGAGAGATGACAAGCACGTCCAGGCTTGTTCAGTGCATCGGAAGAAGAGGGATCTCTCCTAGGGTTCCTGTGTCACGTGACCAAAATAGCGTCTCCTGACACGGAAGATTCACCAAAACCCTCAGACAAGAGAGACTGCCCTTACATAGCCTATAGAAGACAGCAGAGAACATCCACCTCTAGGTGAACTCCAATAAAACTGAGTTCATATGTTTTAAAAAGGAAGAAAGCAACCCCACGCTCGACGGTAAGCCTCTGAAGTCGGTGGAAGAATTCGCATACCTAGTTAGTAATATATCATCTACAGAAAGTGACGTTAATGCACGCATAGGAAAGGCATGAGCTGCTACAGACAGATTAATCAGTCATATGGAAATCTAATCTCACTGATAAGTTAAAGCAACAATTCTTCCAAGCCGTAGTTGTATCAGTGCTGCTGTACGGCTGCACCAACTGGACCCTAACGAAGTGCCTGGGGTATATGTTAGATGGCATCTGCACAATAATGCCGCGTGCAATTTTAAACAAATCTTTGAAATAACCTTCCAGAACAAAGCAGCTGTATGGCCACTTGCCCTCTATCACTCAAAACATTTGAATGAGATGAAAAGGACATGCTGGATACTGCTGAAAAAGCGAGGATGAAATCATAATTGATGTTCTCCTATTGAAGCCAGCACACGGGCACGTTAGTGTGGGCCGTTCAACAAAGACGTACCCTGACCATCACTGTGCGGATACTAGATGTTGCGCAGAGGACCTTGTGAGGCCGGTGAATGGTAGGGACGGTTGGCGAGAGATTTCTTATGGATATCTGTGCTACTAGTGCCACATGATGATGATGATTATGATGATGATGTAAAGTAGGTTTGGTGGAGTGACTTATTGTCTGGATCAGCCGAACAGTGAGGGAATCTATCCCCTTTTCGTTACCGCTAGACCAAGGAGATTGTTGTTGTTTTTTTGGGTTTTTTTGGGGTTTTTTGGCGTCTGAGTTGCGGTGTTATGTACTGTTTTCTCGTCGGGTACAGTTCTTATGTGATATATATATATATATATATATATATATATATACATTTTCCATATTTACTCCCATATATATATATATATTTACCAACTCCTCCGCACGAGCAAGATACGACACGAGGTCAATTTCTTAAGCGGAGTTCAACAGGTTTGAATTCAGAGTTTTCCTTCTCCTAGACTGGTTACCTAGCCATGGTTAAAGAACCCAGTCTGCCCTGCTATTTACCCATAGCTGGAGGAGGAGTAGGATTCATACCTTTCCCAAGGGTATTAGCGCTAAGTGAAATGCAATTACCACGTCCAGGATTTGAACTCGGGGCGACGAGTCCATTTCCCATGACTTTAACCATTACACCACGCGCTTCCTACACTCCCATATATATATATATATATATATATATATATATATATATATATATAATATATATATATATATATATAGAGAGAGAGAGAGAGAGAGAGAGAGAGAGAGAGAGAGAGAGAGAGAGAGAATATCATCAGAGAGATATTGACAGATACATATCTTACTTGCTGTTCTTCATCTTAGTCGCCATTTTGGATTCTACTTCATCTAGTCTTCTCTCCGGTCATGATATCTACGTATTTGTTGCTGTTTCATCTTTTTCTTCTAAAGGCTTCCTCTGGCTAACTAAGGCATGCTTAATTAATTAACAACGCTTGTTGCTTTTAAAAGCTTTATTTGCCTTTTCTAACTAACTCATCGTGCAGAGCTGACAGCCGAAATAAGATATGTCTATCTTACTGTACATCTAGGCTGCAACTGACTTAACTAACTCAAAATCCCGTGACGTACGAGATTTCAATTGTCCAGTGATTTTCCATACCGTGATATGAAAAAAATCGGCCCGCAGAATTAAAGAGTGTTGCCAATAATCTATGCTACCACATAGATGATGCAACATAATGTCTTCCATAGTCAAATAACTAAATCTCAATATTTTCCATTCCGTGATATGAAAACACTGGCCCCTTAGAATTCTCCTACAAGTGTTGCCAATAATCTATGCTACCACATAGATTATGCAACATAATGTCTTCCATAGTCAAATAACTAAATCTCAATATTTTCCATTCCGTGATATGAAAACACTGGCCCCTTAGAATTCTCCTACAACTGTTGCCAATAATCTATGCTACCACATAGATTATGCAACATAATGTCTTCCATAGTCAAATAACTAAATCTCAATATTTTTCCCATTCCGTGATATGAAAAACACTGGCCCCACAGAATTCTCCTACAGAGTGTTGCAAATAATCTATGCTACCACATAGATTATGCAACATAATGTCTTCCATAGTCAAATAACTAAATCTCAATATTTTCCATTCCGTGATATGAAAACACTGGCCCCTTAGAATTCTCCTACAAGTGTTGCCAATAATCTATGCTACCACATAGATTATGCAACATAATGTCTTCCATAGTCAAATAACTAAATCTCAATATTTTCCATTCCGTGATATGAAAACACTGGCCCCTTAGAATTCTCCTACAAGTGTTGCCATAATCTATGCTACCACATAGATTATGCCAACATAATGTCTTCCATAGTCAAATAACTAAATCTCAATATTTTCCATTCCGTGATATGAAAACACTGGCCCCTTAGAATTCTCCTACAAGTGTTGCCAATAATCTATGCTACACAATAGATTATGCAACATAATGTCTTCCATAGTCAAATAACTAAATCTCAAATATTTTCCATTCCGTGATATGAAAACACTGGCCCCTTAGAATTCTCCTACAACTGTTGCCAATAATCTATGCTACCACATAGATTATGCAACATAATGTCTTCCATAGTCAAATAACTAAATCTCAATATTTTTCCATTCCGTGATATGAAAACACTGGCCCTTAGAATTCTCCTACAAGTGTTGCCAATAATCTATGCTACCACATAGATTATGCAGCATAATGTCTTCCATAGTCAAATAACTAAATCTCAATATTTTCCATCCGTGATATGAAAACACTGGCCCCTTAGAATTCTCCTACAACTGTTGCAATAATCTATGCTACCACATAGATGATGCAACATAATGTCTTCCATAGTCAAATAACTAAATCTCAATATTTCCATTCCGTGTATGAAAACACTGGCCCTTAGAATTCTTCCTACAAGTGTTGCCAAATAATCTATGCTACCACATAGATTATGCAACATAATGTCTTCCATAGTCAAATAACTAAATCTCAATATTTTTCCATTCCGTGATATGAAAACACTGGCCCCTTAGAATTCTCCTACAAGTGTTGCCAATAATCTATGCTACCACATAGATATGCAACATAATGTCTTCCATAGTCAAATAACTAAATCTCAATATTTTTCCATTCCGTGATATGAAAAACACTGGCCCCACAGAATTCTCCTACAGAGTGTTGCAAATAATCTATGCTACCACATAGATTATGCAACATAATGTCTTCCATAGTCAAATAACTAAATCTCAATATTTTCCATTCCGTGATATGAAAACACTGGCCCCTTAGAATTCTCCTACAGAGTGTTGCCAATAATCTATGCTACCACATAGATGATGCAACAGGAGCACTATTCCTCCCGTCAGCTCCTAGATGCTGCTTTACCACACAGATTAGATTACACAAGCTGTATCACTAATGCGCTGAATTGGAGATCACTGGTATCGAACCCGGAACCCTGCGATTTCTAGGCAGATGCTCTACCGACTGAGCTAAACCTTCCTCTAATCATAAAAATGTAAATCCAGTGGAATGGCCTATTGTCGGTATCAGCGAGGGAGTACTTTTCCTTCTCTCTGAAGCTAGATCAGGGAGATGGTTTTTGCGTCTGAGATGGAGTGACAAACCTATCATCTTTACTCAGAGGTCCAGGCTGTGCTACTCACGTAGTGAATTGGTGAGGGTTGGTATGGAAACCAAAACCTTATTGTTCCGAAGCAGATGCTCTACCGACTGAGCTAAACCTTTCCCTTCCTCTAATCATAAAAATGTAAAGCCAGTAGAGTGACCTATTGTCGGTATCAGCCGTACAGCGAGGGAGTACTTTTCCTTCTCTCTAAAGCTAGATCAGGGAGATGGTTTTTGCGTCTGAGATGGAGTGACAAACCTATCATCAGCACCCCTCTTTACTCAGAGATCCAGGCTGTGCTACTCATGTAGTGAATTGGTGAGGGTTGGTATGGAAACCAAAACCGTATTGTTCCGAAGCAGATGCTCTACCGACTGAGCTAAACCTTTCCCCCTCTAATCATAAAAATGTAAAGCCAGTGGACTGGCCTATTGTCGGTAACATCCGTACAGCGAGGGAGTACTTTTCCTTCTCTCTAAAAGCTAAATCAGAGAGATGGTTTTTGCGTCTGAGATGGTGTGGACAAACCTATCATCAGCACCCCACTTTACTCAGAAATCCAGGCTGTGCTACTCCTGTAGTGAATTGGTGAGGGTTGGTATGGAAACCAAAACCTTATTGTTCCGAAGCAGATGCTCTACCGACTGAGCTAAACCTTTTCCCTTCCTCTAATCATAAAAATGTAAAGCCAGTGGACTGGCTATTGACGGTATCAGCCGTACAGCGAGGGAGTACTTTTCCTTCTCTCTAAGCTAGATCAGGGAGATGGTTTTTTGCGTCTGGGATGGAGTGACAAACCTATCATCAGCACCCTCTTTGCTCAGAGGTTCAGGCTGTGCTACTCCTGTAGTGAATTGGTGAGGGTTGGTATGGAAACCAAAACCTTATTGTTCCGAAGCAGATGCTCTACCGACTGAGCTAAACCTTTCCCTTCCTCTAATCATAAAAATGTAAAGCCAGTGGACTGGCCTATTGACGGTATCAGCCGTAGAGCGAGGGAGTACTTTCCTTCTCTCTAAAGCTAGATCAGGGAGATGGTTTTTTGCGTCTGGGATGGAGTGACAAACCTATCATCAGCACCCTCTTTGCTCAGAGGTTCAGGCTGTGCTACTCCTGTAGTGAATTGGTGAGGGTTGGTATGGAAACCGAAACCTTATTGTTCCGAAGCAGATGCTCTACCGACTGAGCTAAACCTTTCCCTTCCTCTAATCATAAAAATGTAAAGCCAGTGGAGTGTCCTATTGTCGGTATCAAACGTACAGCGAGGGAGTACTTTTCCTTCTCTCTAAAGCTAGATCAGGGAGATGGTTTTTGCGTCTGAGATGGAGTGACAAACCTATCATCAGCACCCCTCTTTGCTCAGAGGTCCAGGCTGTGCTACTCATGTAGTGAATTGATCAGGGTTGGTATGGAAACCGAAACCTTATGGTTCCGAAACAGATGCTCTACCGACTGAACTAAACAGAAATATCATATTGAATTAGAACTGAGTACAATTCAAAGGCAACAAATCCATACACTACTTACCATATACTTCCGTGGATTCGTGATGAATTTCAATCAGTTCACTACCTTTTCGTGACCGTTTAAACTAATTTCCTTTATATTTATCTTGGTATAACAGCTACCATATCACCCTGAATTTTTGATTAATCCCACAGTCGTTCGGCTAGAAACCACAAGGTTTCTAGTTCGATACCGGCCCTCGTCAACTCAGCGTATGAGTAGCAGAGGGATCTGTGTTGTAAAGTAAAGAGCTGATGGTATGTGTGGCGCTCCACCTCAGAAGCAAAAACAATCTCCTTTGTCTAGCGCTAGTGAAAAGAGGATAGACTCCCTCGCTGATTGGCTGATATCGACTTTAGGCCACCCCGATGACTTTACATTTTACTTCTTGCTTAGCGTAACGTTTGGCGTCGTAGGAAATGGAATTAGTGACGCGAGTTCCAATCCTGATCGAGACTGTTTGCATTTCACTTTGCGTAAATGCACTTATCTTCTCAATTTAAATATGGTTAGATGGTTGGACAGACTCGCATCTTTAGCCGTGGCTGATCTCATCAATTCGTCACTTGGATGATTATTATTATTATTATTATTATTATTATTACGTTTTTATACCTGCCTTAGCCGGGGGTTCACTGAAGGTTGAGTGACAGCAAGACTCCTCGGGTCTCCAGGACTCTTCTGAGTATTCTAGCCGATCTTAACAGTGCTGTACTTTGGATGGTCTCGATTCTTCCTCTGATGTCTAATTCACCCAAATTATTTTCCAGAGTTTTCGGGACCATTCCAAGAACACCAATTACAACTGGTGAGACGTCCACCTTCATGTTCCACAGTTTTCTCACTTTTCTAGCAAGGTCCAAGTATTTGTCTATCCTTTCGTTTTCTTTCGTCTTCACTCGGTGGGCGGCCGGGACGGCAAAATCCACGAGATTACAGATTCTCTTCTTTTTGTTGATCAATACTAGGTCCGGTCTCCTGGCCGGGATTATGTGATCCGTCTTTAACACGAAGCCCCAGAGAATTTTAAGCGATTCATTCTCCAGGACAGGTTCTGGCTTGTGCATATATCATTTAGTTGTATGGTGAAAATTGAATTTCTTGCACAATTCCCAGCGGATTACCTGTCCCATCGAGTCGTGCTTAGTGTTGTCCTCTCTTTGGGCTAGTTTGCTGCATTCGCTTATTATATGATTAACCGTTTTGTCTCTGTTTCCACACATTCTGCACTTACTATTTTGCTGCGTCTTATCTATTTTTGCCTTTATATAGTTTGTTCTTATGGCATTGTCTTGTACTGCGATTATAAGCGATTCGTTTTCTCTCTTGAGGTTTATTTCTATAAACAAAAAAGAAACATACGAGGTGGACATGCCTACCCTTTCCAGAATTCAAATGCCTTATACACGTCGCTTCTAATAGAAGAACACATATTGCATTTCTTTTTCATCCTACCGGAATAAGAAAAGAAAACTAAGATCCAATATAAATTCACTTGTTTCTCTGAATGTTTGAGATGAGGCTTGAAGATTAGTATTATTAGCGTTATTCTATACACTTAACATCTTTCAGCTATGGTTAGCAGAATGAGAACAGGATACCCCCGTGGAATAAATAAAGGGTTAGGTTCAAAGTTCCGTGATGGCTCCCGAATGCGACAAGAAAGTTCCCGAGTTCGAAAAGAAGGTTCCCGAGTCCGAGAAGGTTCCCGAGTCCGACAAGAAATATCTGAAGAAGGCCGGAGGGTATATCGGCCGAAACGTTGTACAAATAACAATGAAGATGGGGACAATAGTCCGAATAACGCTAATAATACAAATTCACTTGTAATAGGAAAATCTTTGGCAACCATGTATAGCTATATTATTCGGTCAGACGATGTCTAAAGAAGAATGCCTGAGTGTAGTTTCAAACAATTACCATAATTGTAGAATCTTGTTTCCTCATTTAGAGATAATCTCTCTTGGAATTCTCTGAAGAATTTTCTCTATTCATTTAATATTAAGACATTGATTTTTCTAATGAACTATTCTTTTACTTCATTTTTTTTTCTTTTTGTTTATTTTTTCATATTGAAATGAACTCAGGATCATCAATCAATTTATTCATTCATTCTTTCATTCTTTTCCTTCTTTTATAAATTTCTCTTATTTTTTTTTACTCTCCTATCTTTTTTCTTACTCTCCTATCTTTTTCTTACTCTCCTATCTTTTTTCTTTCTCTTCTATCTTTTTCTTACTCTCCTATCTTTTTTCTTACTCTCCTATGTTTTTCCTTATTCTCCTATCTTTTTTCTTACTCTCCTATGTTTTTCCTTATTCTCCTATCTTTTTCTTACTCTCCTATCTTTTTTCTTACTCTCCTATCTTTTTTCTTTCTCTTCTATCTTTTTTCTTACTCTCCTATCTTTTTCTTACTCTCCTATCTTTTTCTTTCTCTTCTTTTTCTTACTCTCCTATCTTTTTTCTTACTTCCTATCTTTTTCTTATTCTATCTTTTTTTCTTACTCTCCTATCTTTTTCTTACTCTCCTATCTTTTCTTTCTCTCTATCTTTTTTCTTACTCTCCTATCTTTTTTACTCTCCTATCTTTTTTCTTACTCTCTATCTTTTTTTCTTACTCTCCTATGTTTTTCCTTATTCTCCTATCTTTTTCTTACTCTCCTATCTTTTTTTCTTACTCTCCTATCTTTTTTCTTTCTCTTCTATCTTTTTCTTACTCTCCTATCTTTTTCCTACTCTCCTATCTTTTTTCTTACTCTCTTACTCTCCTATCTTTTTCTTACTCTCCTATCTTTTTCTTACTCTCCTATCTTCTTTTTCTTACTCTTTTTCTTACTCTCCTTTTTCTTCTTCGTTCGTATCTCTTTTCTAGTTTTCCTTCCAAAGGTTCTTTTTCTTTCCTTCTCTGTTTCTTTCTTTCTTTTCTCACCGTTCTTTTATATTTCACTCTTTTTTCTTTATTTTTCTTTTGTCTGTCTCCTTTTCATTCCTTCTAATGTTGCTCTTCCCCCCTCTCTCTCTCTCTCTCTCTCTCTCTCTCTCTCTCTCTCTCTCTCTCTCTCTGTCTATCTATCTATCTTTTTCTCTCTTTCCCTCTCTTTCTATTTCTCTCTCTCTCCCTCTTTCTCGCTCCCTCTCTTCTCTCTCTTCTTTCTGACCATGATTTTTCCTCTACTTCTCTCTCTCTCTCTCTCTCTCTCTCTCTCTCTCTCTCTCTCTCTCTCTCTCTCTCTCTCTCTTTCTCCCTCTTTCTCTCTCCCTCTCTTTCTCTTCTTCTTTCTGACCATTGATTTTTTAATGCCCCCCTCAATCTCTCCT
>CM042155.1:5298512-5326012 GCA_023376005.1 Doryteuthis pealeii
CTGCAACAATCTGACAATACCAAAGCTCAATATCAGCACGCATTTCATTTTAAGAATTGAATTGGAGTAACAAAGAATGTTTATCTACTAAAGTATTTTACAGAAGTTTAAAAGTTAACTATAAATGAAAAAAGGAGAATGAAGAAAGAAAGAAAAAAGTGAGAGAGTGTAAATCAAGATATTATACTACTTTATATATCACGTGGAAACAGCACCCACGAAAAAGCGAGCTGTAAGGCATCTGCCACATTCACCCAAACCACCGAGTAAGACGGACAGACCGCGGGACACGCTGGAGAAGAAGGACGAACTCATAAGCGACGTCCTCCTGTGGAAGCCAGCACACGGGCACGCCAGTGCTGGGCCGACTAGCCGAAGCGATACATATCAGCTCTGCGCGATAAGGATGCTGCACAGAGGACCTCCCGAGATGATGGCGATAGGACGGATGGAGAGAGATTGTCATGGATACCGTGCCAACAGGTGACATGATGATGATGACTGTACTTATATATATTGAAATATTGGCAATATCTATTAAGTAAACATATCAATGATGTGATAATAAAATTATTATAGTGTGGTATATCCATAGGTCCTGATTGTGTGGCTAATGAGCTTATAGTATTAAGGCAAATAAAAGAATTATGCCGTGCCATGAAAAGCCCAAACATAAAATGTGAAAAATGCGATATGTAATATAGAATCATATTCTCATATATAATTATCTGATTGCAGCTGGAATATATTTACTGATTCCATAATTTACAGGAAAATAATTATTGATAAGTCAATAAGAAATATCGGAAGTAATATATATTTGATATCCATGAATTAGATTTGTATTGAAAACGAAACAATAAAATCAATTTAGTTGTCGTTTCAATTTATTGTTCTAATGAAGTAGTATTATAGTTACAGTCTCATCTATGATCAAAAGATAAAAAAGAGTTTTTAAAATGTGGCTTAAAAACTGAATATCAACAAGAATGAATGAATAAAAAATTCATTGGCAAGAAATAACCCAACAAACCAACAAATTATTTTCAATCTTTTTGTTCCAAAGGACAATTTTGTTAGTAATTCTAATGGTATTCAATTAAAGTAAATTGTAGAGCAAGCAGGCTAACTTATCTTTCCGTTTTTTCTTTGAATGTTAGGTGGTGGGAGGGGGGTTTTACGGCATGTGTAACCCTCGTTGCGTTTTTTTATGCCGAATACATTCTTGTTTGATTTCATTCTTGTTTGGCGTTTCAATTTTTTTTTCAACTCATTTTTAAACACTTTTTCATATCATTTTTATCTATTTAACCCAAGATGTGACCCAAAAGTATTACCAATCCGGGTCAGAGTGACTGGGAGTAATGGCGATAAAGGGGTACTCCACATTTCATTCTGATGTCCAGAATGAAACTTCACCATTGAATTTAGCTTAATGTCATACCCAGGGACACTATGACCATCATCCCGGCTTTCTGCACATGTTCAATTTTGGTTGTTTGAATGACGTATTTCATACAATAGTTGAACAGTAATACATAAAAGAACAGTAATACATGAACGAAGAATTGTTTTTGTTTGGAAGATGTAATTAAAGGTTCAATTACGGCCTTTGCAGCCATGGATCTAAGTCTTTCCACTGAGGACGGGCATGTGTTTTGGTAGTCTCATTATTATTCTTGGCTCGTTAGTAAAAAAAAAAGCTCAAAACAGTCATTTCGTTGATGGAACTCTAAGTCCTCGCTGAAAATTCTGCTTCTCTCGAATGAATTATGCCTAGGACTACGTAAATTGAACATCACTGATCTAAGAAAGAAAAGGCTTCACCGTAAAAAAAGGGCAAGAGCCAGTGATATCTCGCAGAAACTAGTACAGATGCAAATTACGCAGATGATTAGCGCTTCTCAGAAAACACACCTGCACAAGCTTTTTTATTTTTCATTGAGACCGAGTGACAGTACTGTTGTGGGGTTCAAGGGTCAAATAAAAAACAAACGACGGAACAAATGTAGGAAAATGTATAACAAAAGAGTAGACAATTACCAGACAGAGAAGTGGGAATACTTCACAATAGAGTTATGAGTGACTCCACATTGCGCTTACTCTCAAGCCATAATTGCCCTGTTACTTTTATATGACCGTCGGCGCATTCCATTAGTTATAGGGTATATCACCTATAACAGTAACTCTCTCTCCACAGATCTCTAAGACTCTTCTAAGTATTATACCGATTTAGCAGTGCTCTAATTGGATGTTCTCATTCTTTCTCGATCTCCACTTTCCCAGTCTTTTTACTGGCCTGTTTTCATGTGGAGATATATTTAAAAACTAGAAGCAGATACCCAGCGTCGCCTGGGTTAGAGGGTGGGGGTAAACTCATGACCAGGAATGCATTTCACATTAAAAACATTTCATTAATTGATATGTGATATAATCTGAAACATAGAGAAATTGTTGGTAAATTTTGTTTTTTATTTTTTACTAGTATTTGTTTTTATTACTTCATTAATTTCATAACTGTGTATTGTGTTTACAATATTTTATACTACATTTCTGAAGAAAAAGAAAAAACATGTATTTTTGTACAGTGTTTAACAATTTGTAGCGAAGTGTGAAAGCAGAACTGTGGAACGGCAGACTTCCCAACCCCACGAACCAAAGCCGCGTCCGGAATGTTTGTTATGTGCGAGGGGGGAGTGGCGAGTCGAGAGTGTGGCGAGTGGCCGATAGATATTTGAACTCACTCCTCCTTGTCGCTGAAAATCCTGTTGGCAGTAACCGGATGTAAACAGTATTGACGCGTACTCAAAATGCTAAGTGATATTGAAGTTAAAAACGGGCAATGCCAAACCAGAGTAAGAAGCCCGGATGTACATATTAACTGTTATTTAAGAGCCTATCCCCCCAGATCGAGAGAGAACGATAGTAGGAGTTTTGTTGTGAATAAGAGAGTCGTACTTTTGTGCGAGATTGTTGCAGACTTTATCAGTTGGAGAACATATACGTCGACTTTGACTGTGCCTCCCTTTTATTTCGTTTGTTAGACAATTTTACACAAAACCGACATAGACTGATTATAAAACAAACAGCCTGTTAGAATATGGCCTGCTTACGAAAACATGCGGAGCCGTATACAATAGTGCCACCATGGTTTTAAGAGAATGTTTTTTGTGAAATCTGACATTGATTTATAATTGATTTACACTGTTGATTATCTTCTGCGTTTTGTTCATTAAGGAATGATAATTGATTTCCTTATTGAATTTTTCTAATTATCTAATTATTGAATATCGCTTATAATTTCCTGTCTAAAAACTTTTTATAAATACTAGCAATATATGCACCTCCGGTGCAAGTATTAAGTTTAATAAATTAAAATATTGTGTCAAATTAGAAATGCTAATGAAACTAAATAAGAAAGCAGATAAAAATATTTGAAACAAGGAGGGTATAATAAAAAAATAGAACAACTGAAACTTACTCTTCCCTCACTCCCAGTCTTTCATTGCTAATTTTCCTAATTTACTATTCTAGTTCAAATAGGAAGTAAAGAATGAAAATACAGTTATTTTTTCTTGTTAATGGATTTCTTTTAAGATTTATCTCTGAGATTTTAGATAATATTCATTAAGATAAAAAAACCCAAACAATTAAGAAATCAGTTAATACTAAGCCCATATTTATTAAATCAGATTTTTTTAATATCAATATGCAAATTAGCCTTCCCATTCACCACTGTAAACTGCTATTTTGTTGTACATATTAAATACAAAGTGATATTATTAGTAGGTAGAATAACCGACAGGTATTAATAATGTAAAAACAATTTTATTAATAATTAGGTTTAAATAAAAATAAAATCCTGTAGAATGTTTGATGTAAATAACTAAGGGAATTGTTACTGAATAGTAATATAGTTTCGTTACAGACAGAAAAAACACACAATCTCCATTTATAATAAGATGTGTAGTGTGAGTAATAATTAATAACGACATTCCGGCCCCCAGTCAAGACTCCGGATTGTTGTCAGATCCTTATTTAACAAACGGTAATAGAAACCAGATACCAAACGAAATATCAAGAATGTCTTTAAAAAAACAAAATGGAAATAAGAAGTAAAAATAAAACCAAAAGTTTAGTACCTATAAATACAAGGAAAATCCTAAAACGTATTGTTGAAAATTTTTTGCTATAAGGCGTGTGCCAAATGGTCACTTCTACTTGTAGACTCGCGACTAACATGTGACCAGCCTTGTTGTCCAAATCACTGACATGCTGTGCTGCTGTTGTTGTTATTTATACTGGCTGATTCTAATCTTAGCTCACTACTACTTGGCATCTTCTTGGACGACCGGACCTAAAGGATTCAACTAAAGGATTCTATTCCACAGGACTATTGACTACAAAGGATACATATTACGGACTATTCACTTTACCAAAGGATTCTATAACTCGGCACTTACTTACTTATTTACTTACTTATTTACTTTGAGTTCTTGCCAATGGCCAAGCATGCGGCCAGATACTTAACACGCATCCCAGGTAAAAAATTATGTTTACTATTTACTTTGTCGGGTCATCCAATTTAGATGAGTCAATCTTTTATTATTGTAACCTAATATTTACTCATTAACGTTAATAGGTAGGATATATAACATCCCCCCTTTACATTTATTCTGCACAGACTTAATATATTTCCCTTTTCGGGTTAATAGATAATGATATTTCGGACCCAGTCATAGACTCCAGTGGTTGTCAGATCCTTACTTTAACAACGCAATAGAAACCAGAGAAATAAAAAACATCAAAATGTTCTAAAAAAAAAAAAAAAAAAAAAATGGGCAAATAGTAAAAAATATATATATATATATATAAAAAACAGTTTTCGTACATATACAAGATACAAGGAAAAATCTTAAAACGTATCACAGGTAAAATTATTATTATCTGCGTTATCGGACTTGTCCCATCTTCATTGTTATTTGTACAACATTCGCCGATATCCCTCCGGCCTTCTTCGGGTATTTCTTTGTCGGACTCGGGAACCTTCTTTTCGAACTCGGGAACTTTCTGTCGTTAATCGGGAGCATCAAGGAACTTTGAT
Source organism: Doryteuthis pealeii (assembly GCA_023376005.1). Lineage (NCBI taxonomy): Eukaryota > Metazoa > Mollusca > Cephalopoda > Myopsida > Loliginidae > Doryteuthis > Doryteuthis pealeii. The sequence goes on from CM042155.1 coordinate 5,303,617, forward strand.
CCTAACCCCTTATTTAGTCCACGGTATCAAATTCCGTGATGGCTCCGATACGACAAGAAAGTTCCCGAGTTCGAAAAGAAGGTTCCCGAGTCCGAGGATGTTCTCGAGTCCGACAAGAAATACCTGAAGAAGGCAGGAGGGCATATCGGCCGAAACGTTGTACAAATAACAATGAAGAAGGGGACAATAGTCCGAATAACGCAGATAATACTAATCATCAAGCCTCATCTCAAAACATTCAGAGACATAGGTAAAATTATGTTTACTGTTTTACTTATATCCGGGTCATCCAGTTTAGTTGAATTGTAGTCTGAAATTTAACCTTGTCTTGCCTGTTTAGTTCAATCGGTAGAGCATCGCCTTAGAAACCACAGGTTCCGGGTTCGATACCGCTCCCATTACCTCGCATGAGTAGCACAGCTCAGATCTGTGCGTATGTTGGGAACTGTGGTAGGTTTGGCGCTCCATCTCAGACTCAAAAACAATTTGTCCAGCCACATCTTTCGCTCTTCTCGTGCACTGAACAACAAACGCCGCAATATCTCTTTGTAGACATGCTGGTTGATCGTTCGATCCTGTGGCAAGAACTCGAAGTGGACGATGCCCCTCACATCGAAGAATGCGATCAGCCTGGAACTTTTCTGACATACCTCGTATATATTCAAGTCAGCTAGGTGCACCGAAGGATGGGTGAAGAAAGAAAATAATTCCTAATTTGAAGAAAAACTGTCTTGAATTAAATTACCAATCTTTACAGACTCGAAAGATAAGAATAAATTAGAAAATAACTTTCGAAATTGTAAAGTGTTTTGCTGCATTCTAGTACTTCTAGTACGAGTGAGTTAAAAAAGGTAATGCCTTTTGTTTAGGACAAGTATAATTACCAACACAGGACATGTATCCTACATCAAAATGAAGCTGGTCCTCTGTGGATCACATCCTTATATCTTCACATAGGCGAGTAAAAAAGTAATGCCATTTTGTTAGGACAGGTATAATTACCAACACAGGAACATGTATCCTACTCAAAATGAAGCGACTTCTGTCAATCACATCCCTACTTCTCAACATTAGGTGACTCAAAAAGTAATTCATTTTGTTTAGGACAGGTATAATTACCAACACAGGAACATGTATCCTACATCAAAAATGAAGCTGGTCCTCTGTGGATCACAGCCCTACTTCTCCACATTTCTCTCAATAGACTCTATGGTTATGAACCAAATGTCAGGCGGCAACAGACGCCACAGGCGAGACAAATTTGGCACTGACCCTGCCCTAGTGGCAACCAGCGGCTCGATTACCGGATGCTAAGGGCCGGTGGGGGAGGTCAAAATGAGACACCTTTATCTAATGAGCCGAAGATTCTAGAGTTATGAACCAAATGTCAGGCGGCAACAGACGCCTCAGGCGAGACAAATTGGCACTGACCTGCCCTAGTGGCAACCAGCGGCCCGGGATTACCGGGAGCTTTAAGGCAAAATATGTCAATAGTAATGTTCCACCTTCGAATGAGAGCATGTATCCCTGCCCCGAAAATTCTATTGACTGTACTTTGAACCACTTCTTCATTACAGATTTCACTACCTCGTCACTGGAATAATGTTGCCTCTCAACCCTCTTTCATGGAACCGAAGAGTGAGAGCTTGAAGATGCTAAATTGGTGAGTATGGAGTATACGTTGTCACCCAAATGAGGCGATTTTCTTCCTTGTCCTAATGCTTGTGTGTGCGTCGATCATTGTCATGCAGATGGATGACATTGTCAATTGGTAAGTTTCGGAGTTACTTGTCGGATCTTGCTCTGAGCCTCATTAGGGTCTCAATATAGGCCTTAGTTTTATAAAGAAAATCTTCACTTTGAGCCACTTCCTCGTCACTAGAATAACGTTTCTTCTCAAACCCTCTTTCACGGGGCTGATGAGATGATAGTTTTAGGCATTATACCTGTGACGAGAAAATGAAATCTGTAGAGAAGAATTGCTCAAAGAACAGTCAACAAATTTTACGAGACGAAGGACATGCTCATATTCGAAGGGCGAACATTGCTATTGAGAGAAACGATGAAGTCATGAAGTAATGATAGGATCCACAGAAGACCAGCTCACTTGATACATGATACATGTTCCTGTGTTGGTGATTATATTGCATAGCGCCTTCTTCACTGGCACTAAATAATTATAATGTTATATATCTCTTTCTTACTTCTTACTTCTGGTCGTCTTTTCTTCTGGCTGTCTATGCTTCTGATCGTCTTTGGTATTTCTATCATCTTGACTTGGTCTGGAATCTTCTAAGGTCTGAAGTTGACTTCGGTGATTTCAGGTCTGTTTCTGTAGGGATTTTCTCTGTATCAGAAGCCCTGTGTCATCGTTAGTTTTTAGATAATAAACAAGACTTCGATTTACTTTGATGTTACTTATTCGGTAAAATCTCCAACCCAGACATCTGCTAACTAACATAGCGCGCGCAGTTCCAGTTCAGACAGAGCATAAAATGGCCGACCGCTCTGCCTGACGCCCAACTGCAAAACTGGGGACTCTGAAAAGGTCCCACGTGACTTCACATATTGGGGCTTCTGTAATTTTCCACGGAAGGACCCGGCCATATATGAAAAGGGTCATCCCTCAGAATTACAGGGATTGACAATAATCTTATGCAACCGCATAGATTATGAACAATTTTACCTGTCCAAAACAAAATGGTCGCCCTGTCGGCTGGGGCGTTAGAATGCACCGACTGCACCTCTGCAGAGGGTAAGACCGTGATGCTTAAGGATAGAGCCCAGGTGGGATGAGCAGTTCATGGACATGCAATACTCCACTTTTGCCCTAATCTTGGCCTAGACGGGCGGTCGGAGAGACCCCCTCTGATCAATCAGCTGGTCACGTCAAGCCCTAAACCTATGGTTTTCCCAACCCTATTTGTCTTTATGGCAAGCCCCACCCCTTTTTATCATATGGGTGCTAGAAGGCGGTGCGGCGGGTCTACATGTCCTGGAATGACGTTAAACTCTATCTGATGGGAGTTCTAGTTTTTGAGGTTTGGGGAATGTGGAGCACCCCTCATCACTATTGCTCCTTGGTCCACTCTGACCCGGAGTGGTAGTACCTGTTTAGGGTCTCATCTATGGGTTAAATAGAAAAATGTATTTATAAAAAAATTTATTATCCATTAAGAATTGATTTATTTCAAAACTTTATCGGCATTAAATGACCCACTGAGGTTGATATGCCGTAAACAAAACAACCAAACCTATCATAAACAAAATAGCATACTTTTTGACTAACCGCGTAATTCTCTTGCACAGAACTAGGCAAGATACTTAAAAGGAAGCAAGCACCTTTTTTCACTGGATGGATGGAGATTTGTCTTTGTTTTTGGGGATTTTTTTCCCCGAATGGCAACTACAGTTAAATTCACTTAGTTATTTCACCAATCACGATCAGAGCGCGGTTTAGCTCAGTCGTTGAACACTTGTCTAAGAATCGCAAGGTTCCTGGTTCGATACCGGTCCCCGCCACTTCAGCGTAGAGTAGCACAGATTGGGTAAACTGATATGTTGCGGTAAAGTACTGCGGTAGATGCCGCAAAAAAAATCTCCTGGTCTAGCGCTTACAAAAAGAGGATAGACTCTCTTCTTATCCGGCTGATTCTGATAAATAATCCGTCGCCGACAAATTGTCACTAAGCGTCCAAGTTATGTTATTACTTGCAAGCATGTCAGTTCCTCCAAGTAAAAGTGATCTACGCCCGCCAACACCACATAATTTACCTGTTTTTCCACTGCTACAACATCATACTTAAATGCGTCATTAAAACTGTGTTATCCAAAGATAATACCAAAGGCAGGGTCTAAAAATATTTAGAATCAAGAAACGTTTACTGGTATTTCAAGGAGGTTTACCTCATTTTAAATTTGAACATATGTAGTTTTATAGTAATGATCACCATTTCGTCGAAGCAATTTTAAAGGCGTGTTTAAGTTTTTAAATGCCATTCTTGGCCAGTTGAAAAGGGCTTAAAGTTAAGTAAGTCCTGAGTTAATGGAATCCTTTGGTAAGTGAATAAGTTCTAACCTGCGTAGTATGAAAGGTTCCAGTGTTCAATCCTATGTGGTCATCCACGAAGGTTCAAAGCAGTTATAGCAGTATGCTTTAGTATGCTCAGTTTAAGTATTGTCTCAGCAGCAGAGTACTGTCAGTGATTGGCCAAAGTATGATCAACAAGTTAACGCCGAGTCTATAATAAGAGCGGGCGTCTAGCACACACCTTAATTACGAATATCTTTATGAGGCGCGTGGTCTAATGGTTAGGTCGTGGGAAATGGACCGTCAACGCGAGTTCAATTCCTGGACGAAGCTGTTGGATTTCACATTGCCGCTAATACCCTTGGGAAAGGTATGAATCCAATTTTCCCTCCGTTATGGGTAAATAGCAGGGCAGACTGGACTCTTTTAACCATGGCTAGGTAACCAGTCTAGGAGAAGGAAAATCTGAATTAAACCTGTTAAATCCGCTTAAGAAATTGACCTTGTGTCGCATCCTGCTCGTGCGGAGGGGTTGGTATATAATATATATAATATATATTATATATATATTATTACAAATTTCTCAGCAAGGCTCTGTGCAGTTTGGGTATGCTCATGTCATACCAGCTCTCCACCCACTCGTTGAGGAAGTATTGAACCTCGTCATCGTTGCAACTCCCAACACACTTGCTGATATTTTTACATCCATACGTCTCTCCATATCCTTCCGTTAATTGGCGATGGATCTCAATCGGTTTAAGGCATTTTGCCGTTAAAAAACGAATAATTGCGTTCAACTTTACACTTGGTGTTTGTTTGCATAGGGCCAAGTTCAGTTTAGTAGTAGACGTTTAGTAGTAGTAGACGTCGTTAGTTTATAAACAACATACGCAAGTCGTATAGTCACAAGGGCTGTTTATTTCTTTTATTATCTTATCTCGTGGGTTCTTTTCAGAGAGAATGAGAGAGAGAGGGGGTAAGGACAAATTATTCTATCGTAAATCATTTCGGTACTACTATACGAAACCCATCACGGGGAACCCGGAAAGCCCCCGTCTGCCTCCAATGAAGCCTTGCCGAAAAAAAGACCGATATTTTTCTTCTTTCGTTTGTCGTCCGGAGGTGGAGGGTCACTTCCACTCCTCTGCAGAAACTAGAACTTCTGATTTACTTTTAACTTTAGTTCCGGGGTCATTGGTCGGTCAATTGACTTCCAAACTCTAACCTCTTTGTTCTTATTTCTTTTTCCTTTCTTTCTCCAGAAATCCGAATACGGTTTATAAACCCCAAATTCCTGTAGACCGTAATATTACACTACAGTGTTAGTGTCATCGGGAGCTCTACCAGAAAATGACTACCAAACCAAATTGTACATGGCAAGCTATGCACGAACATGCGCATGGACAACAAACAGCAGTTGTGATAGCCGCACGAACAGTTTCCCTGCACCCTGCGCTTTGAACATCTTAAATTTTGAATTAACTCGTATGTGCCGTATTTTACGTTGGTTTGTGAATTTTAACATGGCGGACGAAAAATAGAAATAAAAGTGTCGCCTACCTGTTGTGTTGCTATTATAGTCATTAAAAAAATAGATTAAAAATTTATAAAGAAAAATAATTTTCCACTCCTTTTTTTTAATCGCAAAAGATTTTAAAGACAAATATAAACACTTCTCTCTCTCTCTCTCTCTCCTCTCTCTCTCTCTCTCTCTCTCTCTAACAACATCTCATACTCTCTCGCTCGACCTTTCACCAGTCAAGAAGAATAAACCATAAAATGAAGTCGACTTTCTCTATTACATTTTTTATTTTACCCAACCACTCCATCACTATACAAACGCCCCAACCTACATTTAACAAATACCCAGTCTTTCAGTTTTCTTTTGTCAAACTGTGTAACGCGCAGATGTGTCAAAGGTTGTCTCTTGACCGAACAGCAGTAAAAAAAACAACAAGCTCTTTTCTGTCTCAAAATCCACCTATGTATTCGGTGTTTAAATGTGTAGCACTGGTCTCAAAAAATAATACGTATTGCTTTTTTTAGTTGATAGAAGAAAAAGTCGTTCGTCCATTAAAAATCCCACCCAATTCCCATCGTGAGAGGCGGTTTCATTTATGATTCAAATCAGTCTACTACTTGTCTTCGCATCTGAAACTCCAAATATTTTACATAATCATGGCTAGTCAATGAATTATATTACGTACTGTTAGTAAGAATGTTTTGAATCAGGTTCGTTAGATTCAGAATAACGGGGGTCCAGTCGAAAGTTACCTCGACGATTACTGACGGGCGATATTTGCCGCTCATCCCACCTATGAGGGCTTGACACAAGGACATTTTTATGTGGGCCCACCCACAAGCCGAAGCTTATGGTGGTTAGCGGAAAAAATTGCGTCGATCCCGTCGGCATTCCCCCTCGAGAGGGGGCGCTCAGCCACTGGGATAAACCCAGCCCTGCCCTTTAAGTCAAGGGGGCAGGTATTGCCTTCGTGGGTAGCTCCCTGGGTCGACGCTATTGATTTACTCTACCGGTTCAGTGGCCGAAGCTCACTGGACCCCCGAAGGAAAGGTATTAACCTTTTACTTGAAACCTTGAAAAACGCGCCATTAGAGAAGGGAGGATTAGTTTAGTTTTAGACTAGTTGCAAGCGGAGATTCAGAGTGGCAGATGCATAGGTCCGCTCGCTTTTGAGAGTCGATTTCTCCACCGCGCGTGAATATGGGTTGGTCATTTCTTGTTTTAATAAATCAAACAAGACTTGTTTTCTTAAGTCTTTATTAAAGAAGCCAGCCCATATTCAACGCGCGGTGGAGAAACGACTCTCAAAGCGAGCGGACCTATGCATCTGCCCTCTGAATCTTCTCCTTGCAACTAGTCTAAACTTAAACTAATCTCTCCCTTCTCTAATGGCGCGTTTTCAAGGTTTCAAGTAAAAAGGTTAATACCTTTCCTTCGGGGGTCCAGTGAGCTTCGGCCACTGAACCGTTAGAGTAAATCAATAGCGTCGATCCAGGGAGCTACCCCACGAGGCAATACCTGCCCCTTGACTTAAAGGGGCAGGCTGGGGTTTATTGCCCAGTGGCTGAGGCGCCCCCCTCGAGGGGAATGCCGACGGATCGACGCAATTTTTCCGCTAACCACCATAAGCTTCGGTTGTGGGTGGGCCCACATAAAAAGCCTTGTGTCAAGCCCTCATAGGTGGGATGAGCGGCATATCGCCCGCGTCAGTAATCGTCGAAGGTAACTTTCGACTGGACCCCCGTATTCTGAATCTAACGAACCCTGATTCAAAACATTCTTACTACAGTACGTATAAATTCATTGACTAGCCATGAATTATGTAAAATTATTGGAGTTTCAGATGCGAAGACAAGTAGTAGACTGATTTGAATCATAAATGAAAACCGCCCTCTCACGATGGGGAATTGGTGGGATTTTAAATGGACGAACGACTTTTCTTCTATCAACTAAAAAAGCAATACGTATTATTTTTTTTGAGACCAGTGCATACAAAATTAACACCGGAATAAACATAGGTGGATTTTTGAGACAGAAAGAGCTTGTTGTTTTTTTTACTGCTGTTCGGGTCAAGAGACAACCTTTGACACATCCTGCAGCGTTACACAGTTTGACAAAAGAAAACTGAAGACTGGGTTATTGTTAAAATGTAGGTTGGGGCGGTTTGTATAGTGATGGAGTGGTTGGGTAAAATAAAATGTGAATAAGAAGAAAGTCGACTTCATTTTAATGGTTTATTCTTCTTGACTGGTGAAAGGTCGGAGCGAGAGAGTATGAGATGTGTTAGAGAGAGAGAGAGAGAGAGAGAGAGAGAGAGAGAGAGAGAGAGAAGTGTTTATATTTGTCTTTAAAAAATCTTTTGCGATTAAAAAAAAGGAGTGGAAAATTATTTTCTTTATAAATTTTTAATCTATTTTTTTCTGACTATAATAGCAAACACAAAGGTAGGCGACACTTTATTTCTATTTTTCGTCCGCCATGTTAAAATTCACAAACCAACGTAAAATACGGCACATACGAGGTTAATTCAAAATTTAAGATGTTCAAAGCGCAGGGGTGCAGGGAAACTGTTCGTGCGGCTAATCACACAACTGCTGTTTTTGTGTCCATGCGCATGTTCGTGCATAGCTGCCATGTACAATCTTGGTTTGGTAGTCATTTCTGTAGAGCTCCGATTGACACTAACACTGTAGTGTAATTATTACGGTCTACAGGGAATTTGGGATTGAAAATAAAAACCGTATTCGGATTTCTGGAGAAAGAAAGGAAAAAGAAATAAGAACAAAGAAGGTTAGAGTTTGGAAGTCAATTGACCGACCAATGACCCCGAACTAAAGTTAAAAGTAAAATCAGAAGTTCTAGTTTCTGCAGAGGAGTGGAAGTGACCCTCCCACCTCCGGGACGAAAAACGAAAGAAGAAAATATCGGTCTTTTTTCGGCAAGGCTTCATTGGAGGCAGACGGGGGCTTTCCGGGTTCCCCCGTGATGGGTTTCGTATAGTAGTACCGAACATGATTTACGATAGAATAATTTGTCCTTACCCCCTCTCTCTCGCTCATTCTCTCTGAAAAAGAACCCACGAGATAAGAATAAATAAAAGAAATAAACAGCCCCCTTGTGACTATACGACTTGCGTATGTTGTTTATAAACTAACGACGTCTACTACTACTAAACGTCTACTACTAAAACTTGAACTTGGCCCTATGCAACAAACACCAAGTGTAAAGTTGACGCAATTATTCGTTTTTTAACGCAAAATGCCTTAAACCGATTGAGATCCATCGCCAATTAACGGAAGGATATGGAGAGACGTGATGGATGTTAAAAATATCAGCAAGATGTGTTGGGAGTTGCAACGATGACGAGGTTCAATACTTCCTCAACGAGTGGGTGGAGAGCTGGTATGACATGAGCATACCCAAACTTGCTACAGCGCCTTGCCTGAGAATTGTAATATATAATATATATATATTATTATATATATATATATACCAACCCCTCCGCACGAGCAGGATGCGACACAAGGTCAATTTCTTAAGCGGAGTTTAACAGGTTTGAATTCAGAGTTTTCCTTCTCCTAGACTGGTTACCTAGCCATGGTTAAAGAGTCCAGTCTGCCCTGCTATTTACCCATAACTGGAGGGAAAAATTGGATTCATACCTTTCAAGGGTATTAGCGCAATGTGAAATTCCAACAGCTTCGTCCAGGAATTGAACTCGCGTTGACGAGTCCATTTCCCACGACTCCTAACCATTAGACCACGCGCCTCCATAAGATATTCGTAATATAAGGTGTGTGCTAGACGCCCGCTCTTATTTATAGACTCGGCGTTAACTATGTGATCATACTCTTGGCCAATCACTGACAGTACTCTGCTGCTGAGACAATACTTAAACTGAGCATACTAAGCATACTGGCTATAACTGCTTTGAACCTTCGTGGATGACCAACATAGGATTGAACCACTGGACCTTTAATACTACGCAGGTTAGAACTTATTCACTTACCAAAGGATTCCATAACTCAGGACTTACTTACTTTAAGCCCTTTTCAACTGGCCAAGAATGGCATTTAAAAACTTAACACGCCTTTAAAATTGCTTCGACCGAAATGGTGATCATCTATAAAAACTACATATGTTCAAATTTTAAAATGAGTAAAACCTCCCTTGAAATAACCAGTAAACGTTTCTGTGATTTCTAAATATTTTAGACCCTGCCTTTGGTATTATCTTTTGGATAACACAGTTTAATGACGCATTTAAGTATGATGTTGTAGCAAGTGAAAAACAGGTAAATTATGTGGTGTTGGCGGGGCGTAGATCACTTTTACCTTGGAGGACTGACATGCTTGACAATAATAACATAACTTGGACGCTTAGTGAAACAATTTGTCGGCGGACTGGATTATTATCAGAATCAGCCGGATAAGAAGAGAGTCTATCCTCTTTTTGTAAGCGCTAGACCAGGGAGATTTTTTTTGCAGCATCTACCGCAGTACTTTACCGCACATATCAGTTTACCCAATCTGTGCTACTCATACGCTGAGTTGGCGGGGACCGGTATCGAACCAGGAACCTTGCGATTCTTAGACAAGTGTTCTACCGACTGAGCTAAACCGGCCTCTGATCGTGATTGGTGAAATAACTAAGTGAATTTAACTGTAGTTGCCATTCGGGGAAAAAAATCCCCCAAAACACAGAAGACAAATCTCCATCCATCCAGTGAAAAAAGGTGCTTGCTTCCTTTTAAGTATCTTGCCTAGTTCTGTGCAAGAGAATTACGACGGTTAGTCAAAAAGTAATGCTATTTTGTTTATGATAGGTTTGGTTTGTTTTGTTTTACGGCATATCAACCTCAGTGGGTCATTTAATGCCGATAAAGTTTTGAAATAAATCAATTCTTAATGGATAATACAATTTTTTTATAAATACATTTTTCTATTTAACCCATAGATGAGACCCTAACAGGTACTACCACTCCGGGTCAGAGTGGACCAAGGAGCAATAGTGATGAAGGGGTGCTCCACATTCCCCAAACCTCAAAAACTAGAACCTCACCATCAGATAGAGTTTAACGTCATTCCCAGGACATGTAGACCCGCCGCCACCGCCTTCTAGCACCCATATGATAAAAAGGGGTTGGGGCTTGCCATAAAGACAATAGGGTTGGGAAAACCATAGGTTCTAGGCTTGACGTGACCAGCTGATTGATCAGAGGGGTCTCTCGACCGCCCGTCTAGCCCAAGATAGGGCAAAAGTGGAGTATTGCATGTCATGAACTGCTCATCCACCTGGGCTCTATCCTTAAGCATCACGGTCTTACCCCTCTGCAGAGGTGCAGTCGGTGCATTCTAACGCCCCAGCCGACAGGGCGACCATTTTGTTTTGGACAGGTATAATTGTTACATAATCTATGCGGTTGCATAAGATTATTGTCAATCCCCTGTAATTCTGAGGGGATGACCCTTTTCATATCATGGCCGGGTCCTTCCGTGGAAAATTACAGAAGCCCACCAAATATGTGAAGTCACGTGGACCTTTTTCAGAGTCCCCAGTTTTGCAGTTGGGCGTCAGGCAGAGCGGTCGGCCATTTTATGCTCTGTCTGAACTGGAACTCGCGCGCGCTATGTTAGTTAGCAGATGTCTGGGTTGGAGATTTACCGAATAAAGTAACATCAAAAAGTAAATCGAAGTCTGTTTATTATCTAAAAACTAACGATGACCACAGGCTTCTGATACAGAGAAATCCCTAACAGAAAACCAGACCTGAAATCACCGAAGTCAACTTCAGACCTTAGAAGATTCCAGACCAAGTCAAGATGATAAGAAATACCAAAGACGATCAGAAGCATAGACAGCCAGAAGAAAGACGACCAGAAGTAAAGTAAGAAAGAGATATATAACATTATAATTATTTAGTGCCAGTGAGAAGGCGCTATGCAATATAATCACCAACACAGGAACATGTATCATGTATCAAGTGAAGCTGGTCTTCTGTGGATCCTATCATTACTTCATGACTGTCATCGTTTCTCTCAATAGCAATGTTCGCCCTTCGAATATAGCATGTATCCTCGTCTCGTAAAATTTTGTTGACTGTTTTTGAGCCAATTCTTCTCTACAGATTTCATTTTCTCGTCACAGGTATAATGCCTAAAACTATCATCTCATCAGCCCCGTGAAAGAGGGTTTGAGAAGCAAACGTTATTCTAGTGACGAGGAAGTGGCTCAAAGTGAAGATTTTCTTTTATAAAACTAAGGCCTATATTGAGACCCTAATGAGGCTCAGAGCAAGAATCCGACAAGTAACTCCAAACTTACCAATTGACAATGTCATCCATCTGCATGACAATGATCGACCACACACAAGCATTAGGACAAGGAAGAAAATCGCCTCATTTGGGGTGGACAGTATACTCCATACTCACCAGATTTAGCATCTTCAAGCTCTCATCTCTTCGGTTCCATGAAAGAGGGTTTGAGAGGCAACATTATTCCAGTGACGAGGTAGTGAAATCTGTAATGAAGAAGTGTTCAAAACAGTCAATAGAATTTTACGGGCAGGGATACATGCTCTCATTCGAAGGGAAACATTACTATTGACATATTTGCCTTAAAGCTCCGGTAATCCGGGCCGCTGGTTGCCACTAGGCAGGGTCAGTGCCAAATTTGTCTCGCCTGAGCGTCTGTTGCCGCCTGACATTTGGTTCATAACTCTAGAATCTTCGGCTCATTAGATATAGAGGTGTCTCATTTTGACCCTCCCCCACCGGCCCTTAGCATCCGGTAATCCGAGCGCTGGTTGCACTAGGCAGGGTCAGTGCCAAATTTGTCTCGCCTGTGGCGTCTGTTGCCCGCCTGACATTTGGTCATAACCATAGAGGTCTATTGAGAGAAATGTGGAGAAGTAGGGCTGTGATCCACAGAGGACCAGCTTCATTTTGATGTAGGATACATGTTCCTGTGTTGAAATTATACCTGTCCTAAACAAAATGGAATTACTTTTGAGTCACCTATGTGGAGAAGTAGGGATGTGATTGACAGAAGTCCAGCTTCATTTTGATGTAGGATACATGTTCCTGTGTTGGTAATTATACCTGTCCTAAACAAAATGCATTACTTTTTACTCGCCTATGTGAAGATATAAGGATGTGATCCACAGAGGACCAGCTTCATTTTGATGTAGGATACATGTTCCTGTGTTGGTAATTATACTTGTCCTAAACAAAAGGCATTACCTTTTTAACTCAACCTCGTACTAGAAGTACTAGAATGCAGCAAAACACTTACAATTTCGAAAGTTATTTTCTAATTTATTTCTTATCTTTCGAGTCTGTAAAGATTGTGTAATTTAATTCAAAGACAGTTTTCTTCAAATTAGGAATTATTTTCTTTCTTCACCCCATCCTTCGGTGCCACCTAGCTGACTTGATATATACGAGGTATGTCAGAAAAGTTCCAGGCTGATCGCATTCTTCGATGTGAGGGGCATCGTCCACTTCGAGTTCTTGCCACAGGATCGAACGATCAACCAGCATGTCTACAAAGAGATATTGCGGCGTTTGTTTCGTTCAGTGCACGAGAAGAGGCGAAAGATGTGGCTGGACAAATTGTTTTTGAGTCTGAGATGGAGCGCCAAACCTACCACAGTTCCCCACACTACCGCACAGATCTGAGCTGTGCTACTCATGCGCTGATTTAATGGGAGCCGGTATCGAACCCGGAACCTTGTGGTTCTAAGGCGGATGCTCTACCGATTGAACTAAACAGGCAAGACAAGGTTAAATTTCAGACTACAATTCAACTAAACTGGATGACCCGGATATAAGTAAAACAGTAAACATAATTTTACCTATGTCTCTGAATGTTTTGAGATGAGGCTTGATGATTAGTATTATCTGCGTTATTCGGACTATTGTCCCCTTCTTCATTGTTATTTGTACAACGTTTCGGCCGATATGCCCTCCTGCCTTCTTCAGGTATTTCTTGTCGGACTCGAGAACATCCTCGGACTCGGGAACCTTCTTTTCGAACTCGGGAACTTTCTTGTCGTATTCGGGAGCCATCACGGAACTTTGATACCGTGGACTAAATAAAGGGTTAGGATCAAAGTTCCTTGATGGCTCCCGATTACGACAAGAAAGTTCCCGAGTTCGAAAAGAAGGTTCCCGAGTCCGACAAGAAATACCCGAAGAAGGCCGGAGGGCATATCGGCCGAAATGTTGTACAAATAACAATGAAGATGGGGACAAGTCCGAATAACGCAGATAATAATAATTTTACCTGTGATACGTTTTAGATTTTTCCTGTATCTTGTATATGTACGAAAACTGTTTTTATATATATATATATATTTTTTTTACTTATTTGCCCATTTTTTTTTTTTTTTTTTTTTTGAGAACATTCTTGATGTTTTTTTTATTTCTCTGGTTTCTATTGCCGTTTGTTAAAAGTAAGGATCTGACAACCAGCTGGAGTCTATGACTGGGGTCCGAAATATCATTATCTATTAACCCGAAAAGGGAAATATATTAAGTCTGTGCAGAATAAATGTAAAAAGGGGGGATGTTATATATCCTACCTATTAACGTTAATGAGTAAATATTAGGTTACAATAATAAAAGACTTGACTCATCTAAATTGGATGACCCGAATCAAAGTAAAATAGTAAACATAATTTTACCTGGGATGCGTGTTAAGTATCTGGCCGCCATGCTTGGCCAGTTGGCAAGAACTCAAAGTAAATAAGTAAGTAAATAAGTAAGTAAGTGCCGAGTTATAGAATCCTTTGGTAAGTGAATAAGTCCCGTAATATAGTATCCTTTGGTAAGTCAATAAGTCCTGTGGAATAGAATCCTTTAGTTGAATCCTTTAGGTCCGTCGTCCAAGAAGATCCAAGTAGTAGTGAGCTAAGATTAGAATCAGCCAGTATAAATAACAACAACAGCAGCAGAGCACTGTCAGTGATTGGACAACAAGGCTGGTCACATGTTAGTCGGCGAGTCTACAAGTAGAAGTGACCATTTGGCACACGCCTTATAGCAAAAAATTCCAACAATACGTTTTAGGATTTTCCTTGTATATTTATAGGTACTAAAACTTTTGGTTTTATTTTTACTTCTTATTTTCCCATTTTGTTTTTAAGACATTCTTGATATTTCGTTTGGTTATCTGGTTTCTATTACCGTTTGTTAAAAGTAAGGATCTGACAACAATCCGGAGTCTATGACTGGGGGCCGGAATGTCGTTATCTAAATTATTACTAACACTACACATCTTATTATAATGGAGATTGTGTGTTTTTCTGTCTGTAACCGAAACTATATTACTATTCAAGTAACAATTCCCTTAGTTATTTACATCACATTCTACAGGATTTTATTTTTATTTAAACCTCAATTATTAATAAAATTGTTTTACATTATTAATACTGTCGGTAATATCTACATACTAATAATATACACTTGTATTTATATGTACAACAAAATAGCAGTTTACAGTGTGAATGGGAAGGCTAATTTGCATATTGATATTAAAAATCTGATTTTAATAAATATGGGCTTAGTATTACTGATTTCTAATTGTTTGGTTTTATCTTAATGAATATTATCTAAAATCTCAGAGATAAATCTTAAAAGAAATCCATTAACAAGAAAAAATAACTGTATTTTCATTCTTTACTTCCTATTTGAACTAGATAGTTAAATTAGGAAAATTTAGCAATGAAAGACGGGAGTGAGGGAAGAGTAAGTTTCAGTTGTTCTATTTTTTTATTATACCCTCCTTTGTTTCAAATATTTTTATCTGCTTTCTTATTTAGTTTCATTAGCATTTCTAATTTGACACAATATTTTATTACATTAAAACTTAAATACTTGCACCCGGAGGGTGCATATATTTGCTAGTATTTATAAAAAAGTTTAGACAGGAAATTATAAGCGATATTCAATAATTAGATAATTAGAAAATTCAATAAGGAATCAATTATCATTCCTTAATGATCAAAACGCAGAGATAATCAACAGTGTAAATCAATTATAAATCAATGTCAGATTTCACAAAAAACATTCTCATTAACAAAACCATGGTGCACTATTGTATACGGCTCCGCATGTCTCGTAAGCAGGCATATTTCTAACAGGCTGATTTGTTTTATAATCAGTCTATGTCGGTTTTGTGTAAAATTGTCTAACAAACGAAATAAAACGGGAGGCACAGTCAAGTCCGACGTATATGTTCTCCCAACTGATAAAGTCTGCAACAATCTCGCACAAAAGTACGACTCTCTTATTAACAACAAAACTCCTACTATCGTTCTCTCTCGATCTGGGGGGATAGGCTCTTAAATACACAGTTAATATGTACATCCGGGCTTCTTACTCTGGTTTGGCATTGCCCGTTTTTAACTTCAATATTCACTAGCATTTTGAGTACGCGTCAATACTGTTTACATCCGGGTTACTGCCAACAGGATTTCAGCGACAAGGAGGTAGTGAGTTCAAATATCTATGGCCACTCGCCACACTCCTCACTCGCCACACTCCTCCCCCTCGCACATCCAAACATATCCGGACGCGCTTTGTTCGTGGGGGTTGGGAGTCTGCTCGTCCACAGTTCTGCCTTTCACTTTCGCTACAAATTGTTAAAACTGTACAAAAATACAAACTGTTTTTTTCTTTTTCTTCAGAAATGTAGTAATAAAATATTGTAAACAAACAAAAACAAAATAGTTATGAAAATTATGAAGTAATACAAAACAAATACTAGTAAAAAATAAAAACAATTTACCAACAATTTCTCTATGATTTCAGATTATATCACATACAATTAATGAAATGTTTTTAATGTGAAATGCATTCCCTGGTCATGAGTTTACCCCCACCCTCTACCCAGGCGACGCTGGGTATCTGCTTCTAGTTTTAAATATATCTCACATGAAAAACAGGCCAGTAAAAAAAGACTGGGGAAAGTGGAGATCGGAGAAAGAATTGAGACCATCCAAATTAGAGCACTGCTAAAATCGGTAATAATACTTAGAAGAGTCTTAGAGATCTGTGGAGAGTTACTGTTATAGGTGATATACCCTATAGACTAATGGAATGCGCCGACGGTCACTATAAGTAACAGGGACAATTATGGCTTGAGAGTAAGCCAATGTGAGTCAGCTCATAACTCTATTGTCGAACGTAATTCCCACTTCTCTGTACTGTAATTGTCTACTCTTTTGTTAATACATTTTCCTACATTTGTTACCCGTCGTTTTGTTTTTATTTGACCCCTTGAAACCCCACAACAGTTACTGTCACTCGGTCTCCAATGAAAAAAAAAAAAAGCTTGTGCAGGTGTGTTTTCTGAGAAGCGCTAGATCATCTGCGTAATTTGCATCTGTAATAGTTTCTGCGAGATATCACTGGCTTCTTGCCCTTTTTACGGTGAAGCCTTTTTCTTTTCTTAGATCTAGTGATGTTCAATTTACGTAGTCTAGGCATATTCATTCGGAGAAGCAGAATTTTCAGAGGAGGACTTAGAGTTCCATCAAACGAAATGACTGTTTGAGCTTTTTTTTTTACTAAACGAAGCCAAAAAGAATAATAATGAGACTACCAAAAACACATGCCCGTCCTCAGTGAAAGACTTTAGATCCATGGCTGCAAGGCCTGTAATTGGAATACCTTTAATTACATCTTCCAAACAAAAACAATTCTTCCGTTCATGTATTACTGTTCTTTTATGTATTACTGTTCAACTATTGTATGAAAATATGCGTCCATTCAAAACAACCAAATTGACATGTGCTAGAAAGCCGTGGATGATGGTCATAGTGTCCTGGGTATGACATTAAGCTAAATCAAATGGTGAAGTTTCCATTCTGGACATCAGATGAATGTGGAGTACCCCTTTATCGCCATTACTCCCAGGTCCACTCTGACCCGGATTGGTAATACCTTTTAGGGTCACATCTATGGGTTAAATAGATAAAAAATGATTATGAAAAAGTGTTTAAAAATTGAGTTTGAAAAAAAATTGAACGCCAAACAAGAATGAATCAAACAAAATGTATTCGGCATAAAAAAACGCAACGAGGGTTAACATGCCGTAAAATCCAACCACCTAACATTCAAAGAAAAAACGGAAGATAAGTTTAGCCTGCTGCCTCTACAATTTACTTTAATTGGAATACATTAGATTACTAACAAAATTGTCCTTTTGGAACAAAAAGATTGAAATAATTTGTTGGTTTGTTGGGTTATTTCTTGCCAATGACATTTTTATTTCATTCATTCTTGTTGATATTCAGTTTTTTAAGCACATTTTTAAAAACTCATTTTTATCTATTTGATCCATAGATGAGACTGTAACTATTAATACTACTATTAGAATCAATAAATTGAACGACAACTAAATATTTGATTTTATTTGTTTCGTTTTCATACAAATCTAATTCATTGGATATCAAATATATTATTACTTACCGATATTTCTTATTGACTTATCAAATAATTATTTTCCTGTAAATTATGGAATTCAAGTAAATATATTCAGCTGCAATCAGATAATTAATATATGAGAATATGATTCTATAATTACATATCGCATTTTTCAAACAATTTTATGTTTGGCTTTTCAATGCACTGGCATAATTCTTTTATTTGCCTTAATCTATAAGCTCATTAGCCACACAATCAGGACCTATGGATATACCACACTATAATAATTTAATTATCACATCATTTGATATGTTTACTTAATAGATATTGCAAATATTTCAATATATATAAAGTATCATCATCATCATCATGTCACGCTGTTGGCACGGATATCCATGACAATCTCTCTCCATCCGTCCCTATCGCTCATCATTCTCGGGAGGTCCTCTGTGCAGCATCCTGTATCCGCGCAGAGCTGATCAATGTACGTCTTTGCTAGTCGGCCCACACTGGCGTGCCCGTGTGCTGGCTTCCACAGGAGGACGTCGCTTATGAGTTCGTCCTTGCTTCTCCAGCAGTGTCCCGCGTGTCTTGTCCGTCTTACTCGGATGGTTTGGGTGATATGTGGCAGATGGCCTTACAGCTGCTTTCTCGTGGGGTGCTGTTTCCACGTGATATATAAAGTAGTATAATAATCTTGATTTAACACTCTCTCACTTTTTTTCTTTCTTTTCTTCTTCTCCTTTTTTTCATTATAGTTTAAACTTTTAAACTTCTGTAAATACTTTTAGTAGATAAACATTCTTTGTTACCTTCCAATTTCCAATTCTAAAATGAAATGCGGTGCTGATATTGAGCTTTGTATATTGTCAGATTGTTGCAGGCAATATAATTGATACAAGGGAAATATATTGTTTCTGTATTATTTTAAATATATCCAACAACCAACATAATTCTGATCATTTTTATCGGAATCTGACAGTTATTTTGCTCCATGTAGTTCTTAATCAATGACTGAACACTCAAAAGACAAAAGTGCAAAATTTTTACTGATGTTGTAGCTTCGCTTCTGAGCAAAAACCAAATTATATTTTTGGAACAAATAAGGTTCAATTATATGTAAAATAATAATTTTTAAAAGTTTGTCGTATATATAGTGCCACATTGAGATTTTCCCACTTTTAGATCTTGCTATGAAAAAATTAGAAATCATTAATAACTATTTTGTCTATTTTAATAGCACTTTATGATTCCTCAGGCCAAAAATATTTTATAAACCAATTTTTAGGAGGAGGGAAAGTCTAGAACTTATTTTACCGACAAAAATAGATTACAAAAGGCCGACATTTTTTGGCGCCCCTTTCCAATTTTTTCAAGTTTAAAATCGACATAGTTCGAATTGAAAATGGATTGCCTTACTTTAACATAGTCCACACGTTGGTAAAATTTCAGAATAATTGAAGTGGCCTGAATGATTTGACATGGAATTAACTTTATGTCAGTTTTTGTCTGATGGAAAACACTACCGGTTATGAATATGCATCATTAGAACTGGAATCAGTTTCAGAAGATAAAATGATTTCCTCCCACGGTAAAAGCGAATAATAAGACCTGAATTATCTCTCTTCAACAAGACACGCAACAGTCAAAGGAAATTCCCGCTTTAGAGAGCATTGAATACAACTCGCACGAAACGTGATATTGTGGGACTAGAAAGACTCACTTAAGCACAAAAAGATTCCGGAATCTCGTGTGATAAAATTGTTGAGTTCATGGATTGCCATCGTAGTATGAACTTGAATGAGATTTGTGATAGCCAGGGATATACAATACATTGCGGATGGAGGTGGTAGGAAAAGTGACAAAATAGAATTTTCCTGGAGATTTTTCTCTGAGTTTTCGGTGGAATCTTCTTGGCGTCAGCAAGGGTGCCTCAAAATCGAATCTATCAATTCGTAGAACAAAAAACGGATCTTTGCGGTTTGATTTGAAGAGAGAATTTTCAAGAAATTCCGATTAGTCACAAGAGAAACTCAACTGGAAATATATGAGATTAATCAGTCTGATTTTAGATATTGATTGTGCGTAGATCGAATTTCAATCAAGTTGGCGAAGTGTAGTTATCGTCAATAAAGTTCTACGCCTTATTCTGAAAATTTAATTAAACTATTCATTCAATTTTATATCTAGTCTACACATGATTGATTTTTTTTTGTTTTGATGTAACCAGCATTTTGTTTTCACAATACTTCACGATTTCAACATTTTTTTGTTTTTTTGTTTTTGTTTTTTGCTTTAGGTTCAGTGAAGTCCCATACACAATTTTTTTTAATCGAAAAAAACAAAAAAACATTTTAAAACATTCATGAATATAGTGTTACCGTTTTGAAAATAATACTAACTCCCACATCGTATAACATAGATACTTAACTATAAGTCAAGTTTGTCTAATACGAAGTCAAATTATAGACTAAGATATAAGTAAAATGGATGACAAAAATAAAAATGGATATTCTGCAATCAAAATTCTTTGAAAGTACTGGTCTCCGGTAGACCACTGAAATTAGTTAGCGATGGGAAATCATTTTATCTACAAAAATGTATACTAGTTCAAATTATGTATTTTCACAATCGGTTTCGTTTTCTGTAAAGAATTGACCCTGTGTCACATCCTGTACTTGGTAGAGGGATTGGGTGGTACATATACAGTTTTTAAATTGGATTAGATATTTATTATAAGTAAAAAGTTCAGCCCTATTTATAGGACAGTTGGCTAGTTCTAACATGTAAATAGAACAATTTTGGTAAATAAATTGGGTGATCAATATATTAATACTCGTGTTCCTTAATTGTACGACCATTATCCTCTTGCAATACCCTCTGGTTAAAAATGAGACTGTCCGAATCGACCAAAATGAAATGAAAAAATGTAATTCCTTATTATCTAGTGTTGCTTATCCGTTTCTTTCTTATTTTTATGAGTGTCGGCATCTCAGCAAAATAATAAACCATTCCGTTTTTATTATAGAGAGAGGGGGTGACAGCGTGGAAGCGATAACGCTAATCTGTTTAAATCGAACATAATGAAAGATGAAAAGAAGAAAGAGAAAAGGTTAAGAGAGAGAGACAGAAAGAGACAGAGAGAGAGAGAGAGACAGAGAGAGACAGAGAGAGACAGAGAGAGTTATAAAAATTATTATACTTTTTACATATTGAACAATTATATTAGCTCTGAAGTAAACATATCAAACGTTGTAATAATTAAATCATCATACTGTTATATTCACAGGTCCTGCTAGTACTACACTATTTCAACAATTTTCTTTTTTGTTTTATTTTTCGTGAAGTGTCATTCACATCTTTGTTTTAGAAAAAAATGTCTTTAAACATATGTGGTTACAGTTTTGAAAATGATATTTTGAATTTAAATGAAAAAAAAAGGATAATAAAATAAGCGTGAATTCTTAGTGACTTCTTTTAATTTGATAAAGAAATTGCTAAGTTATTTTCCTCTTAACATCTTTTTTTCTTCTCTCTTCTTCTTTTCTCTCTTATTCCCTGGTATTTCTAAATACATTTTAGTTCTGTCATGAACCACTTAAGGACAACTTTTTCAAAAGCTAATTCTCAAAACGTTTAATAAATTTGTTGTGACGAGACTGAAAGGCAGCCGTATGAACAAGCGGATTCCCAGCCCCCACAAACAAAGCGCGTCAGGATATGTTTGGTCTGTGCGAGGGGGAAGAGTGTGGCGAGCGGCTACGGATACTCGAACTCGCTACCTCCTCGTAGCTGAGGTGTTGTTAGTAGAGACCCAAATAAAGTATATCCGAATTTGCATAAGCGCATTCGAACGAGCAGAAATAAAGACGGACTGTCGCTGACAGGGTGAGTGAGGAAGAAAGTGTTTGGACGGCAAGTGAATTCTGACGACTGCTATTTGAAGTGAGAGTAACGTGTTCAGTTGGGAAAGGAATTACTTTTCGTGTGCGAGAGAGACTTAATATTGCAAGGGATTGATATTATCTTGAATTGTTGGACCTTTCAAAAGATTTGTCATCAGGTATGTTAGTATATAGGGATTCTATGTCAAGACTAGCAAAGGATTTGTTTGCATATTAATTGAGATAAAATCCCAATATAATAACGTAACTGTCGAAAAAGGCATTAAACGATTATACGAGGGATAGTCAAAAAGTAATACAATTTTATTTAGGACAGGTATAATTACCAACACAGGAACAAGTATCATACAACAAAATGAAGCTGGTCCTCTGTGAATCACATCCCTACCTCTCCGCATCGTCACCGTTTCTCGCAATAGCAATGTTCCACCTTCGAATGAGAGCATGTATCCATGCCCCGTAAAATTCTGCTGACTGAACCACTTTTTCACTACAGATTTCACTTTCT
>CM042155.1:5331012-5343512 GCA_023376005.1 Doryteuthis pealeii
TAGAAGACAGCAGAGAACATCGGCCTCTAGGTGAACTCTGATAAAACTGAGTTCATATGTTTTAAAAAGGAAGAAGGCAACTCCACGCTCGACGGTAAGCCTCCGAAGTCGTTGGAAGAATTCGCATACCTAGTTAGTAATATCTCATCTACAGAAAGTGACGTTAATGCACGCATAGGAAAGGCATACGCTGCTACAGACAGATTATCAGTCATATGGAAATCTAATCTCACTGATAAGTTAAAGCAACAGTTCTTCCAAGCCGTAGTTGTATCAGTGCTGCTGTACGGCTGCACCAACTGGACCCTAACGAAGTGCCTGGAGTAAATGTTAGATGGGATCTGCACAATAATGCTGCGTGCAATTTTAAACAAATCGTTGAAATAACCTTCCAGAACAAAGCAGCTGTATGGCCACTTGCCCTCTATCACTCAAACTATTTGAATGAGATGAAAAGGACATACTGGATACTGCTGGAAAAGCGAGGATGAAATCATAACCGATGTTCTCCGATGGAAGCCAGCACACGGGCACGTTAGTGTGGGCCGTTCAACAAAGACGTACCTTGACCATCCCTGTGCGGATACTAGATGTTGCGCAGAGGACCTTGTGAGGCCGGTGAATGGTTGGGACGGTTGGCGAGAGATTTCTTATGGATATCTGTGCTACTAGTGCGACATGATGATGGTGATTATGATAATGATGTTTATGATGATGTAAAGTAGGGTTGGTGGAGTGGCTTATTGTCTGGATCAGCCGAACAGTGAGGGAATCTATCCCCTTTTCGTTACCGCAAGACCAAGGAGATTGTTGTTTTTTTTTTTTTTTTTTTTTTTGTTTTTTTTTTGGCGTCTGAGTTGCGGTGTTATGTACTGTTTTCTCGTCGGGTACAGTTCTTATGTGATATATATATATATATATATATATACATTTTCCATATTTACTCCCATATATATATATATATTTTACCAACTCCTCCGCACGAGCAAGATACGACACGAGGTCAATTTCTTAAGCGGAGTTCAACAGGTTTGAATTCAGAGTTTTCCTTCTCCTAGACTGGTTACCTAGCCATGGTTAAAGAACCCAGTCTGCCCTGCTATTTACCCATAGCTGGAGGAGGAGTAGGATTCATACCTTTCCCAAGGGTATTAGCGCTAAGTGAAATGCAATTACCACGTCCAGGATTTGAACTCGGGGCGACGAGTCCATTTCCCATGACTTTAACCATTACACCACGCGCTTCCTACACTCCTATATATATATATATATATATATATATATATATATAGAGAGAGAGAGAGAGAGAGAGAGAGAGGGGGGGGGAGAATATCAACAGAGAGATATTGACAGATACATATCTTACTTGCTTTTCTTCATCTTAGTCGCTATTTTGGATTCTACTTCATCTAGTCTTCTCTCCGGCCATGATATCTACGTATTTGTTGCTGTTTCATTTTTTTCTTCTATGGGCTTCCTCTGGCTTACTAAGGCATGCTTAATTAATTAACAACGCTCGTTGCTTTTAAAAGCTTTATTTGCCTTTTCTAACTAACTCATCGTGCAGAGCTGACAGCCGAAATAAGATATGTCTATCTTACTGCAAATCTAGGCTGCAACTGACTTAACTAACTCAAAATCCCGTGACGTACGAGATTTCAATTGTCCAGTGATTTTCCATACCGTGATATGAAAAAAATCGGCCCGCAGAATTACAGAGTGTTGCAAATGATCTATGCTACCACATAGATGATGCAACAGGAGCACTATTCCTCCCGTCAGCTCCTAGATGCTGCTTTACCACACAGATTAGATTACACAAGCTCTATCACTAATGCGCTGAATTGGAGATGACTGGTATCGAACCCGGAACCCTGGAATTTCTAGGCAGATGCTCTACCGACTGAATAAAAATGTAAAAGCCAGTGGACTGGCATATTGTCGGTATCAGCCGTACAGCGAGGGAGTACTTTTCCTTCTCTCTAAAGCTAAATCAGGAGATGGTTTTTTGCGTCTGAGATGGAGTGACAAACCTATCATCTTTACTCAGAGGTCCAGGCTGTGCTACTCACGTAGTGAATTGGTGAGGGTTGGTATGGAAACCAAAACCTTATTGTTCCGAAGCAGATGCTCTACCAACTGAGCTAAACCTTTCCCTTCCTCTAATCATAAAAATGTAAAGCCAGTGGACTGGCCTATTGACGGTATCAGCCGTACAGCGAGGGAGTACTTTTCCTTCTCTCTAAAGCTAGATCAGAGAGATGGTTTTTGCGTCTGAGATGGAGTGACAAACCTATCATCAGCACCCTCTTTGCTCAGAGGTTCAGGCTGTGCTACTCCTGTAGTGAATTGGTGAGGGTTGGTATGGAAACCAAAACCTTATTGTTCCGAAGCAGATGCTCTACCGACTGAGCTAAACCTTTCCCTTCCTCTAATCATAAAAAAATGTAAAGCCAGTGGACTGGCCTATTGACGGTATCAGCCGTACAGCGAGGGAGTACTTTTCCTTCTCTCTAAAGCTAGATCAGGGAGATGGTTTTTGCGTCTGGGATGGAGTGACAAACCTATCATCAGCACCCTCTTTGCTCAGAGGTTCAGGCTGTGCTACTCCTGTAGTGAATTGGTGAGGGTTGGTATGGAAACCGAAACCTTATTGTTCCGAAGCAGATGCTCTACCGACTGAGCTAAACCTTTCCCTTCCTCTAATCATAAAAATGTAAAGCCAGTGGAGTGTCCTATTGTCGGTATCAAACGTACAGCGAGGGAGTACTTTTCCTTCTCTCTAAAGCTAGATCAGGGAGATGGTTTTTGCGTCTGAGATGGAGTGATAAACCTATCATCAGCACCCCTCTTTGCTCAGAGGTCCAGGCTGTGCTACTCATGTAGTGAATTGGTCAGGGTTGGTATGGAAACCGAAACCTTATGGTTCCGAAACAGATGCTCTACGACTGAACTAAACAGAAATATCATATTGAATTAGAACTGAGTACAATTCAAAGGCAACAAAATCCATACACTACTTACCATATACTTCCGTGGATTCGTGATGAATTTCAATCAGTTCACTACCTTTTCGTGACCGTTTAAACTAATTTCCTTTATATTTATCTTGGTATAACAGCTACCATATCACCCTGAATTTTTGATTAATCCCACAGTCGTTCGGCTAGAAACCACAAGGTTTCTAGTTCGATACCGGCCCTCGTCAACTCAGCGTATGAGTAGCAGAGGGATCTGTGTTGTAAAGTAAAGAGCTGATGGTATGTGTGGCGCTCCACCTCAGAAGCAAAAAACATCTCCTTTGTCTAGCGCTAGTGAAAAGAGGATAGACTCCCTCGCTGATTGGCTGATATCGACTTTAGGCCACCCCGATGACTTTACATTTTACTTCTTGCTTAGCGTAACGTTTGGGCGTCGTAGGAAATGGAATTAGTGACGCGAGTTCCAATCCTGATCGAGACTGTTTGCATTTCACTTTGCGTAAATGCACTTATCTTCTCAATTTAAATATGGTTAGATGGTTGGACAGACTCGCATCTTAAGCCGTGGCTGATCTCATCAATTCGTCACTTGGATGATTATTATTATTATATTATTATTATTATTATTACGTTTTATACCTGCCTTAGCCGGGGGTTCACTGAAGGTTGAGTGACAGCAAGACTCCTCGGGTCTCCAGGACTCTTCTGAGTATTCTAGCCGATCTTAACAGTGCTGTACTTTGGATGTCTCGATTCTTCCTCTGATGTCTAATTCACCCAAATTATTTTCCAGAGTTTTCGGGACCATTCCAAGAACACCAATTACAACTGGTGAGACGTCCACCTTCATGTTCCACAGTTTTCTCACTTTTCTAGCAAGGTCCAAGTATTTGTCTATCCTTTCGTTTTCTTTCGTCTTCACTCGGTGGGCGGCCGGGACGGCAAAAAATCCACGAGATTACAGATTCTCTTCTTTTTGTTGATCAATAATAGGTCCGGTCTCCTGGCCGGGATTATGTGATCCGTCTTTAACACGAAGCCCCAGAGAATTTTAAGCGATTCATTCTCCCAGGACAGGTTCTGGCTTGTGCATATATCATTTAGTTGTATGGTGAAAATTGAATTTCTCGCACAATTCCCAGCGGATTACCTGTCCCATCGAGTCGTGCTTAGTGTTGTCCTCTCTTTGGGCTAGTTTGCTGCATTCGCTTATTATATGATTAACCGTTTTGTCTCTGTTTCCACACATTCTGCACTTACTATTTTGCTGCGTCTTATCTATTTTTGCCTTTATATAGTTTGTTCTTATGGCATTGTCTTGTACTGCGATTATAAGCGATTCGTTTTCTCTCTTGAGGTTTATTTCTATAAACAAAAAAGAAAACATACGAGGTGGACATGCCTACCCTTTCCAGAATTCAAATGCCTTATACACGTCGCTTCTAATAGAAGAACACATATTGCATTTCTTTTTCATCCTACCGGAATAAGAAAAGAAAACTAAGATCCAATATAAATTCACTTGTTTCTCTGAATGTTTGAGATGAGGCTTGAAGATTAGTATATTAGCGTTATTCTATACACTTAACATCTTTCAGCTATGGTTAGCAGAATGAGAACAGGATACCCCCGTGGAATAAATAAAGGGTTAGGTTCAAAGTTCCGTGATGGCTCCCGAATGCGACAAGAAAGTTCCCGAGTTCGAAAAGAAGGTTCCCGAGTCCGAGAAGGTTCCCGAGTCCGACAAGAAATATCTGAAGAAGGCCGGAGGGTATATCGGCCGAAACGTTGTACAAATAACAATGAAGATGGGGACAATAGTCCGAATAACGCTAATAATACAAATTCACTTGTAATAGGAAAATCTTTGGCAACCCATGTATAGCTATATTATTCGGTCAGACGATGTCTAAAGAAGAATGCCTGAGTGTAGTTTCAAACAATTACCATAATTGTAGAATCTTGTTTCCTCATTTAGAGATAATCTCTCTTGGAATTCTCTGAAGAATTTTCTCTATTCATTTAATATTAAGACATTGATTTTTCTAATGAACTATTCTTTTACTTCATTTTTTTTTCTTTTTGTTTGTTTTTTCATATTGAAATGAACTCAGGATCATCAATCAATTTATTCATTCATTCTTTCATTCTTTTCCTTCTTTTATAAATTTCTCTTATTTTTTTTTACTCTCTATCTTTTTCTTACTCTCCTATCTTTTTCTTACTCTCCTATCTTTTTTTCTTTCTCTTTTTCTTACTCTCCTATCTTTTTTCTTACTCTCCTATCTTTTCTCTACTCTCTCTCTCCTATCTTTTTCTATCTTTACTCTCTATCTTTTTTCTTTACTCTCCTATCTTTCTTTCTCTTCTATCTCTTACTCTCCTATCTTTTTCTTACTCTCCTTCTACTCTTTCCTATCTTTTTTCTACTCTCCTATCTTTTTCCTTATTCTCTATTTTTTCTTACTCTCCTATCTTTTTCTTACTCTCCTATCTTTTTTCTTTCTCTTCTATCTTCTTTCTATCTTTTTCTTACTCTCCTATCTTTTTTCTTTCTCTTCTTTTTCTTACTCTCCTATCTTTTTTCTTACTCTCCTATGTTTTTCCTTATTCTCTCCTATCTTTTTCTTACTCTCCTATCTTTTTTCTTACTCTCCTATCTTTTTTCTTTCTCTTCTATCTTTTTCTTACTCTCCTATCTTTTTCCTACTCTCCTATCTTTTTTCTTACTCTCCTATCTTTTTCTTACTCTCCTATCTTTTTCCTATTTTCTTATCTCCTATCTTTTTCCTACTTCCTTTTTTTCTTACTCTCCTATCTTTTTTCTTACTCTCCTATCTTTTTCCTACTCTCCTATCTTTTTTCTTACTCTCCTATCTTTTTTCTTACTCTCCTTTTTTCTTCTTCGTTCGTATCTCTTTTCTAGTTTTCCTTCCAAAGGTTCTTTTTCTTTCCTTCTCTGTTTCTTTCTTTCTTTTCTCGCCGTTCTTTTATATTTCACTCTTTTTTCTTTATTTTTCTTTTGTCTGTCTCCTTTTCATTCCCTTCTAATGTTGCTCTTCCCCCTCTCTCTCTCTCTCTCTCTCTCTCTCTCTCTTCTCTCTCTCTCTCTCTCTCTCTCTCTGTCTATCTATCTATCTTTTTCTCTCTTTCCCTCTCTTTCTATTTCTCTCTCTCTCCCTCTTTCTCGCTCCCTCTCTTTCTCTCTCTTCTTTCTGACCATGATTTTTGTCCTCTACTTCTCTCTCTCTCTCTCTCTCTCTCTCTCTCTCTCTCTCTCTCTCTCTCTCTCTCTCTCTCTCTCTCTCTCTTCTCCTCTTTCTCTCTCCCTCTCTTTCTCCTCTTCTTTCTGACCATGATTTTTATGCCCCCCTCTCTCTCTCTCTCTCTCTCTCTCTCTCTCTCTCTCTTCTCTCTCTCTCTCTTCCTTCTTTCTTTCTTACCATGATCTCTTTTCTGTCCTTCATTTTCCCTTCATTTTATTTAGTTACTTCCTTTTATTTTTTTGGTCTTTGTTTTCGTTTATTCCATAATTTCTTTCTTTTCTATTTGTTTGTTTGTTTCTTCCTTTCATTATCTCTTTTATTTCTTTTATAAATTATATTCTCTCTTTCGTTCTTTCGTCTTTTTATTTTTATGACTTTCTTGTTTTCTTTCTTTTTTCAAATGATCTGTTTTTCCCGCAATTTTTCTTACATTTATTTTACTTCCCTCTTTTTATTTTATCCTTTCTTCTCTGTATATATTTTGCGCTTCTTCTATCATTTTGCCTTTATTTAATGTCTTTCACCCTTTCTACCTTAGGTCTATCGATTTTTCTTTTTTTCTTTCCTTCTTATGCTTTTCTTTTCTTTCTTTCTTTCTTTCTTTGTACCTCTTAATACATAGCGCCCTTTCTTTCTTTATTCCTTTTTTGCCCTAACTTAGACCTCTCTTTTTTCTCTCTCTTTCTCTTTTCTTTTTTTTTTTTTTTTTTCGTCTATCATAATACATAGCACCCTTTCTTTCTAAACTTCTTTCTTTCTTCATTCATTTCTTTGCCCTAACTTAGACCTCTCTCTTTTTTCTCTCTCTTTCTTTTTTTTCTTTTTTTTTTTCTTTTACTCTTTCCACCTTCCAATTCTTGATTTTTCTTTCTTTCGTTCTTTCTTTCTTTTCTCACCATTCTTACCTTCCACTTCTCTTTCTTTCTTATCTTCTTCTTTACTTCTGCATTTTTTTCTTTCTTTCCCTCTTTCTTTCTGTTCTTTTACGCCACGTCGTACGTTGCACTCGTTTCTTTTCTTCTTTTCGTCTATCATAATACATAGCGCTCTTTCTTTATAAACTTCTTCCTTTATTTATTCCTTTCTTTGCCCTAACTTAGACCTCTCTCTTTTTTCTCTCTCTTTCTTTTTTTCTTTCTTTTTGTTTCTTATACCCTTCCTACCTTCCGATTCTTGATTTTTTCTTCCTTTCGTTCTTTCTTTCTTTTCTCACCATTTTTACCTTCCACTTCTCTTTCTTTCTTATCTTCTTTACTTCTGCGTTTTTTTCTTTCTTTCTTTCCCTCTTTCTTTCTGTTCTTTTTACGTCGTACATTGCATTCATTTCTTTCCTTCTTTTTCTTCTATTATATTTTGTCTTTTTATACCTTACAAACTCCTTATGATTATTCTTGGTGCTTCTCTATTTATGATTCATGAGAAGAAGAATTATCTTCAACACAAACTGCTTTTTTACACCCGAACAGCCCCCAATGAACCTGACGAGCATACTTGTAAGCCACATATATCTTAAATGTAACTTGTCAAGAAGATTTTATTGTAAACAAACACTTGAATTTAAAATACGATTTCAGAAATTGTAATTCTACTCAGATATTTTTATTGACCTTCTTTGGTAATTAAATTATTTGAGAAAAATATATTCTGATTTTTAAATAAAGATCAATCACAAGAGGGAAATAGTAATCGTATTTATTTATTGATTTTATTACAGTTAATAGAACTGTTCCAAGATTTATAATATGAAGGACATATTGATTTAATATCTATAAGAAAATTTATGAAAATCTCTTAGGATTGAAATTATCTATATATTAATACGCTTGTTACTAAATCTTCCGTCCGTTACCATCCTGCAACACCATCTGGTTAAAATGACACCGTCCAAATTGTCCAAGATACAATATGGGAATACAGATTATCTGGTGTCTCTGAATCGAAGATTTCTCATTTGTCATGAAATGTACATCCAAAATATTCTGATTTTTAAATAAAGATCAATCACGAGAGGAAAATAATAATCGTATTTATTTATTGTTTTTATTTCAGTTAATAGAAGTTTTATTATTAAATAAACCGGTGATCTTTCAGTGAAGTCTGGACGATTGCAAGTCTCCTCATGAATCCCAGTACTCTTCTAGCCGTTCATAACAATCTTGTAGTTTGTATGGTCTATATCCTTCCTCGGGAAGCGCGTGGTGTAATGGTTAAAGTCATAGGAAATGGACTCGTCGCCCCGAGTTCAAATCCTGGACGCGGTAATTGCATTTCACTTAGGGCTAGTACCCTTGGGAAAGGTATGAATTCTACTCTCCCACCAGCTATGGGTAAATAGTAGGACAGACTGGGCTCTTTAACCTTGGTTAGGCAACCGGTCTAGGAGAAGGAAAACTCTGAATTGAAACCTGTTAAACTCCGCTTAAGAAATTGATCTTGTGTCAAATCCTGCTCGTGCGGAGGGGTTGGTAAATATATAAATATATATATATATATATATATATATATATATCCTTCCTATGTTCTACAATTCCTCCAGACTATTTTCCAAGCCTCTGCTAACTGTTCCCAGTGGGCTAAATACAATCGGTATCACCGCCACAGCTTCTTCGCTTTTCTGGTAATATCCAAGTAATTGTTTATCTCATCGCTTTCTTTTATTTTCACTCTGTGACCACTAAAGTGTACATATCTTATTATAATGGACATTGTGTGTCTTTGTCTGTAACCGAAAACTACGTCAAAAACATGGTTACTAATTCCCTTAATCATTTACGTTATATTCTCGTTGGTTATTAATAAGCATTATTTGATCTTAAATAGCATCTTATTTATTAATAATGACTCTATTTTATAATATGAAGGATATATTGATTTAATTTCTATAAGAAAAATTATGAAAATCTCTTAGGATTGGAAATTATCTATATATTAATACGCTTGTTACTAAATCTTCCGTCCGTTACCATCCTGCAACACCATCTGGTTAAAATGACACCGTCCAAATTGTCCAAAATACAATATGTGAATACATATTATCTAGTGTCTCTGAATCGAAACTTTCTTATTTGTCATGAAATGTACATCCAGATTGTCTGGTATCGCTTAATATTGAAAGTGTGAATTGCGGAATATGTTTCTGTAATTTTGATCTTATGTCATCCTGCTCTAATTTACGCTCTGTTTTACCGAGCCAACGACAGGCAGATTTTTTGCCCAACTTAGATATTTTACGAGTCGTGTTCTTGTCATTTTTGTCGACAAATTAATGTAGATATTTTAAAGACGCCCCGCAGATTTTTTATCGGCATATCAATGTAAATATTTTACAACCTTCTTTCAAACTGTTCCTTATTTTGGTAGTATATGACAATTATGAATGATGTAAGTAAGTAAAGTAAAGTAAAGTAAAGTCGTCGAGGCGGCCTAAAGTCGGTATTAGCCAATCAGCGAGGGAGTCTATCCCCATTTCACTTGCGCTAGACCAAGGAGGTTATTTTTAGCGTCTGAGGTGGAGCGCCACACCTGCCATCAGCTCCTTACTTTACCGCACAGATCCCTGTGCTACTCATAGGCTGAGTTAGTGAGGACCGGTATCGAACTAGAAACCTTGTGGTTTCTAGCCGAACGCTCTCCCGACTGAGCTAACCCGGCCCATCTGTTCTTTAAAAACCATTGTCAAAACGTTAATAAATCATCTCTATTATAAACTACTGGGACCTGTATTCATGTTCATTTGAATTTCAAATGATAAAATTCAACATAATTGATGATAATTTTTTGATCACCCCTCGTACAATATCTAGCAATTTACCTTTCCCTCACAATCAGCAACGAAGCTTGGAAAACAACAGAAAACAATAAGCAAACGTTAGACTAAACATTTTTTGATAGCAGATCATATCTGACGAGAGAATACTTACCATTACCCTTTCTGTTAAGAGGTCTAAATAATAAATTGGGAGCATTGCTCGTGAGTAATGAACTGATAGTGGTGAACGTTCACCTGTCGGAAAGATGTGTAAGTCAGGTCAGTACATATTTGTTCCTTAGTTCAACAAGGAGAAAATTAGATAATATACGCAGTTACGAAAAAAGAACATAAAAGAACAATGGATTAGTTTTTGAGCAGTAGGAAATACATCTATCTGTCTAAAGTTTCACCTGCTATGGGTGAATAGTGAAGTAGACTGGATTGTTAGGTAAATAATCTAGTAGTTTAAATTGTAATATAAATATAAGTAAATTATACATAAGTATAAAAAGTTAAATATTCTAGGTAAAATAAGACATTAGATTTATAAGTTCAAAATATTCACTCTGAATTGTCTAATTGGAAACATGGCACAATGGATATAGGCGTTGAGTTAATATAGTTCTAAGTGACAGTTATCTCTAGGCTGCAGGTTCAGTCCTGGCCACGGGTGACTGTAATAGATAACACAGCTTAACACTTGTATCCGGTCATATCTAACGGGATGATAACAATCTATATGCGTGGATTGAATAATGAGTTAGGTTCAAAGTTCGGCAAAGGCTCCCGATTTAGACATGAAGGTTCCCGGGTTCGAAGAGAAGGGTCTCACGTTCAAGAAGGTTCACGAGTCCTGCACGAAATAACTTAAGAAGGCCAGAGGGCACATCGACCGAAACGTTGTGTAGGTAACAATAAAGATGAGGACATAAGTCCGAATAATTCAAATGATCCAAATTATCAATCCTCATCTAAAATAAAATCAGAGAAATTGAAAACTAAATACACACAAGTGAATGGATAGATGAATAGAAATATATTGATCGATTGATTAATTCTAAATACTTGTAAAACATTTTTCGGGTATTTTATGCCTAAAGGTTAGAGAATCGCATTCAGTGTATGATTCTATTTACATGTTTTGTGATGTTGTTTCTTATGAGAATCCTTTGCACTGGATCCTATCGAGTACAAATAATTTTTTAAACATATCTATTTGAGCCACAAGTGGGACCCTATGAACCCTATTACTCTAGATCAGAGTAGACATAGGAGTAATGACAATAGAATGGCACTTTACACTCCCAATATCTTAAAAACTGGATCATATCATATTTTCCTTTCTGTTCAATATCACATTTTCCTTTCTGTTCAATATTTCTTGGTAAGAAAAGTTTTCCATTATCATATGAGCCCTGTCATCAAGGGCTGTAGAATACGCCGATTGCATCTCTGCAGAGAGGTAAGGCCCCTTCCCCCAATGGGGCAACCTGTTTAGCGTGAGTGGAACCCTATGATGCTTAATGACATAACCCTGGTGGTTGAGCAGTCCATGGCAGGCTAAAAAAAGGCTTAAATATCAGCCATTTTGTCCAACTGCAAAATGGTTTATTTTTAAGCCTTTTTTCTTTAATATATATATATATATATATATATATATATATATATATATATATATATATATCGAAATATTGTCAGAATTAGAAAATAATATGAGATATATTCATTTAACAACATTGTGTGTTTTTATTAATCTATCTATATATATATCTATCAATCTCTCTCTCTCTCTCTCTTCTCTCTCTCTCTCTCTCTCTCTCTCTCTCTCTTCTATACATACATATATATATATATATATATATATATATATATATATATGAGCAATTATACGAAAAAATTAACGTTATCATAGAAGTCACTGTTCGCTACTCGTAACATGATACATCTTTTTCCGAAAAGAAACAATGTTTTGATTTGTAAATCTATCTGAAGAAACTAGACTCCTTTTTAGTTTCTGGTCAAAATAAATTATAATAGTTTAATGATGGTTTGTTTAGTTTTCTTTCTTTGGAAAGTTATATATATATATATATATATATATATATATTATATATATATATATATATATATATATATATATATATATTGGTATATGTATCCGTTTGTGGGAGGTACATGTATCAGATTTTGGCATTCGTATGAAGCACTAAAAAAAAAAATATCAAAACATGATTGTATTTTCAGTAGAGTTTCGTTTATTTAGTAATAGTAAATTTTCCGGATTATTATAGCTCCCTTCTTCAGACTGTGTAAGGACAGTAGTGTATATGTAAATAATAAATTGACCTTGTGTCACATCCTGCTCGTGCGGAGGGATTGGTAAATAAATAAATATATATATATATATATATATATATATTATATATATTATATATATTATATATATTTGGGAATAAAAAGGCCTTAATATATAATATATCGTGGTTATGGACCATTTCCACT
>CM042155.1:5346012-5351012 GCA_023376005.1 Doryteuthis pealeii
GACAAGAATTGTCCGTACTGTTCAACCAATCTTGTATAAATATTATATGTATATATATATATATACAAATATATATGCATATATATATATATATA
Source organism: Doryteuthis pealeii (assembly GCA_023376005.1). NCBI lineage: Eukaryota > Metazoa > Mollusca > Cephalopoda > Myopsida > Loliginidae > Doryteuthis > Doryteuthis pealeii. Next base: position 5,346,108 of record CM042155.1, read on the forward strand.
TATATATATATATATATATATATATATATATATATATTAGATAACGTCGATATATGGGAAAATGAAACCATAATTACCATTAAATGGGAATGCCGACTGCATCTAAATCCGGAATATGTAGATATGATTTTAGCATTCCATATCTTTGTCCATTCACTTTATTTCTACTCTAGAATTTCCCTGACTAATTTTGTCATTTCCAGTTGGAAGAAATCCATCTTTTTGACAGTCGATTATAAATTTTAATGATTAGAAGTTCTACAATTTTTATCTAAATTTTGCATGAGCTAACTTCGTTACTCTGTATTTTGTGCATCGGACATGTGATAAGTAAATAATCCATTTATAACTTACTGAATCGTTTTTAAAGTATTTATAGTGTGAATTCATTAGACGATAATTTTTCTACCGGCTGAAATACTCGTCTATCTCAGATAAGAAAATGTTACGTTGCTTACAACAAAACTTCGGATGATGGGCAAGTCTGGACTTTGACCTGCCGAGGCTCTAATCTATATGAAATTTGAGACTCTCCTCTAAAAATAGGTAAAATTAATAAAGAAAAAATATTTAATAGGATAATCCCTAAAGGTAAGGTATCCAAAATATTTAGAAATCCCAGAACAGTTTATTGTTTACATTATATACTCCTTTATTAGTTTTATCTGCGTTATTCGGACTATTGTCCTCATCTTTATTGTTATTTGTACAACGTTTCGGCCAATATACCCTCCGGCCTTCTTCAGGTATTTCTTGTCAGACTCGGAACCTTCTCGGACTCGGGAACCTTCATTTCGAACTCGGGAACCTTCTTTTCGAACTCGGGAACTTTCTTGTCGTAATCGGGAGCCATCACGGAAATTTGAACTTAACCCTTTATTCAGTCCACGGGGGTATCCTGTTCTTATTCCGCTAACCATAACTGGAGTAGGACTTAGTGGAATGAGAACAGGATACCCCCGTGGAATAAATAAAGAGTTAGGTTCAAAGTTCCGTGATGGCTTCCGATTACAAGAAAGTTCCCGAGTTCGAAAAGAAGGTTCCCGCGTCCGAGAAGGTTCCCGAGTCCGAAAAGAAATACCTGAAGAAGGCCGGAGGGTATATTGACCGAAACGTTGTACAAATAATAATAAAGATGAGGACAATAGTCCGAATACCGCAGATAATACTAATCATCACGCCTCATCTCAAACATTCAGTGAAATACTCTTTTATTGTTTAGATTATATACCCCTTAACTCTGGGGTAAAAGGTCGGCATAGCTCAAACGGTAGAGTGTCCGGCTGGGAACCTCGAGGTTTCTGGTTCGATTCCGGCCCTCGATAACTCAGCGTATGAGTAGCACATGAATATGTGTGGTAAATGTGAAGAGCTGATGGTAGGAGTGGCGCTACGCCTCAGACGCCCAAAACAATCTCCTTGGTATAGCGCTAGTGAAAAGGGGATAGACTCCCTCACTGTCTGTCTGATACCGACTTTAGACCACCCGACGTAATTTACTCTGGTTTTATATATGAGAGGGAAAAACAGACATGGGAATGATAGACGAGGGGCTCTTACTTGTTAACTCGGTCGCAATATTCTTCAGGGCTGATCATGTGGGTTGTTTCTTCTAGTTAATTTCTTCGGGCTGGTCATTTCTCGTTTTAATTGATCAATGAAATTAATCAATAAAACAAGACTTGTTTTTCTTTAAGTCTTTTATTTAAAACAGCCCAGCCCATATCCGACCGCAGCGTTGAGTGCAACATCTCGAGAGCTGGCAACACGTCTGCTTTCGACCAGTAATTAGTCACATCTGAACTAAAACTATCTCACACCCTACTGGCGCGCTTTTCGAGGGGGCATGCGGAATGTCATAACAGTTGGTGATTTTCCACTGAATCTACCGAACTGAGATAAAATATCCTTACTACAGTACGTACATAATTCATAAGCTGCATACGAATTATGTAACATTTATTGTCAATGATGTTTACAACATTTAAAGTTCTGCACAGAAATCAATTTTTCTACATTCTTCTAAGCGCTGTGGCAGTTTTTGTGAGCCTGTGTTATACCAACTTGCTGACAAAGGGTTAGTGAAAATGGGATAGACTCCCTCGCTGGTTTGCTGATACCGACTTTAGGCCACCCAGACGACTTTACTTTACTTACTTTTTTGGAGTGATAATTCTGTAGAACATCTCCCTCGAAAATGTTACAAATTTTTGAAAAATGTTATTGAAACGACGTTCAACTATCAAATACACCGAAGTTGCATTTTTAACAAAACCTACTCGTTGAACTCCTCCTAAAAAGAGTTAAAAGATTAAATTAGAAAAATGTTAAAAAAATCTTATTGAAAGAAAAATGCCAGAGTAAAGGATGGTTGAATTAAATCGCCATTGTGCTTGAAGATACGAAATTGTCTTTTTTCTTTAAAAATTTTAGCTCGAAGGTAAAATTCAAATTAATTAAACACTCAAGATATTTTAACGAAAATGCCAAAATCTCTTCTCATTAAAATATCCAATGTCGTGAGGTGCAGTAATTTGAGCTGTCAGGAAAGTTTTTAGTGTCAGAATAAAGAAAGAAAAAAAAGAAATTATGACAAAAATGCAATGCTTTATTTGATTTAAAATTTCTTCGTAGTTAATGTGTCCCTTTAAAAAAAATTGCAGTTATTTGCTCCCACATTTAGATAAATATGGCACAGTCTATGTTATATGGGACCCCCTACACTTTATATAACACCGCTTAAAAAATTGACCCTGAGTCACATCCTGCTCGTGCGGAGTGGAATCATTAACCATGTTTCGGCAACCAGTTTAGGAAAAGGAAACGCTTCATTCTAATCAGTTAAACTCAGCTTTAAGAAATTACCATGTGGCACATCCTATTCGCGCAAAGGGTTTGGTAAATGTGTATGTATTACTATTTTCAATATATATATATATATATATATATATATATATATATATATATATATATTATCATTTTCATCTACTTGCTTGTATTATATATATATGGTGATTGCCACTTCTTCACAGAAGAATGTCATTTCTACAAAGTTCGGTTGTGAGCACGTAAGTGGCTCAGAAGTCCAGCTTTGTTTTTACACGTTCTGTCGCTTAAAAGACACGTGAGACCCCCGACTCTTACTCGTACACACACGTGTTTTCACGTGGTCATCTGTCTTCATGGGATATAATATAATATAATATAATATAATATAATATAATATAATATAATATAATATAATATAATATTGAAGCGCGTGGCGTAATGGTTAAAGTCATGGAAAATGGACTCGTCACCGCGAGTTCAAATCCTGGACGTGGTAATTGCATTTCACTTAGCGCCTTATACCCTTAGGAAAGGTATAAATCCTACTCTCCCTACAGCTATGGGTAATTAGTAGGGCAGACTGGACTCTTTAAACCCTGTTTAGGCAACCGGTCTATTAGAAGGAAAACTCTGAATTTTAGCCTGTTGAACTTCGCATAAGAAATTGACCTTGTGTCACATCCTGCTCGTGCGGAGGGGTTGGTACATCTATATAATATAATATACTTGTTTGTCTGCTTGTTACCAGTAGATTCCTAGACGAATAGACACATCTGGAGGGGGAGACACCTTGGCATAGTGGCTAACGTGCTAAACTGCGATTTCGTAGTAAGCGAGTTCGAACTTGTGCCACGCTACTACGTTCAATTTCGGATTAATACCATAGGGAAAGGTATGAAACCCCTTAGACCCCTTTGTATGGGTTAAACTTTTATTCTACAAGAGTGGCCTTAGCATTAAATAACACATGAAGGTTGGTATGCCATTAAACTTAAGAAATTGAAACCGAAACATCTTGAAACTTGGTATAAGATCATTCTAAATCTCAAGGGGTAGCAAACCCCTTGAGATTTAGAATGATCTTATATGAGCGATTTCGACATAGATATCATATAATATATATATATAGAGAGAGAGAGTGATGAATAGACTTGTCGATAGATAGATAGATATACAGACAGATATATAGATAGTTATGAACAGAGATAGAGTGATAGATATATATATAGATAGAAAGATCTCTACTTGATATATATATATACATATATATATATATATATATATATATATATATATATATATATATATATATAAAGTGAGAGAGAGAGAGAGAGAGAGAGAGAGATGAACAGACGTGTCGATAGATAGATAGGTAGATAGATAGACAGATATAGTAAACCCAAAAAAAATATTAGTATAAAAGTACAATAACAAGTGTTTCTGAACCTACAATGCGTTACCTTCAGACCACATCAGACATTCTTACTACACCTAGAGGAAAGAACACTGTTTTTGCTGATCTGTAACTGTTGTAACCTAACAAATGTTACTAAATGAGAAATAACCAAACGGATGTTGTAAATGAAATGGAATCTTTATAACATTAACAAAATACAATACTCGCCAGCGGCCTGAAGAAGATAAACCATTGATAGTCGTATAATACTACTCAGTCAGCATATTACTCCCGTATTTATGAGGATCGGAACATACTCATGTATTTTCATATGTAGGAGATATAATAAAGGTTACTAAATGAGAAATAACCAAACGGAGGTGAGAAAGGAAATGGAATCTTTATAACATTAACAAAATACAATACTCGCCAGCGACGTGAAGAAAATAAACCACTCCTAGAGGTATAAGACTACTCAGTCAGCATATTACTCCCGTATTTATGAGGATCGGAACATACTCATTTATGTTCATAGGTAGGGTATATAACAAAGGTTACTAAATGAGAAATAACCAAACGGATGTTGGAAATTAAATGGAATCTTTATAACATTAACAAAATACAATACTCACCAGTAGCCTGAAGAAGATAAAACATTGATAATCGTATGATACTATTCA
>CM042155.1:5356012-5384800 GCA_023376005.1 Doryteuthis pealeii
CTACCGCTGGGATGACTGGCGATGTTGGGGTAAAGGGGGCTGGTGATGGCTCACAGCCCATTGGCTGTGACCGTGAGTGCGGTCACTCACTTGTTTTCCGTTCGCCGTCCGCTGTCTGCTGTCTCTCTGTGGTCTGCCCCTGTCGACTCGACCCTATGGCTTTTGTACTGACGACACGCCTACGCATCTTTATCTTTTGATCTGATAACGGACGTTTGTTTTATCTTCTCCCTGCTTCCTTAACCGGAAAGCCTCGCTTTCGTTTTCCCCTTTTTTTTTAATATATATTTTTATATTTTTCTTTGTCTTTTTGACGGAAGCTTCGTTTTCCGGCCGAGGACTAAACAACAGTATAACAAGTCGGGAGCTTAAATTTACGAGTTAGCAAGAACGCTCATAATAAGATTTACCAAAGCACTAGCAATTATCTCATCGACTCAAAAACCCGACCCCTGATTTGAAATCGGTCTTCAGGGAGGCGGAAACACACTAAGAGGTGTGGTACTTTTCTTGGACCAAGTAAACCAATAAGCACCCGTTTTGATTTTCACGGTCAACTTTCGGTTGTTTGTTAACAGACAATGTTTAGACCTTTTTTTTTTTTGTTATTTCATTCTGTTGCTGTTACTTCACTAGGATTTTTTAAATTATAAAACTATAAACAAAAGACACGTCTTTATCTTAAAGACACATTTTTGATACCATTGTAGTATGCGGCCTACCTTTTGAATGTGGTCTACCAAATCATATCTCTCTTAGAGTATGTAGCCGACCATTAAAAAGCCTATTATAAGGTTATAATAACTGCTAACCCTAACACTATTTCAGAATTTTATAATATTTTCGAATTAAATAGATCTCTGCCAGAACGATTGAGCGTGATTTCGGATTTTCCCATAAAACTGTTAACCATTTCCGTGTAAAACGTGTCTTTCGTTTAAAGTTTAAAAATTTTAAAAATGCTATTGAATTAACAACAACAACATGAAATAGGTCAAAAATGTGTATTTGATATAAAAACGTCTTTGGTTTATAGTTTTATTATTTTTTTAAATTGCTACTGAAGTAACAACAACAACATGAAATAAGTAAAAAAAATGCGTCTTTCGTTTAAAGTTTTATAATCTAAAAGAATGCTATTAAATTAACAACATGAAATAAGGAATTTGTAAAAAACGTGTCTTTAATATAAAAACGTGTCTTTCGTTTATAGTTTTATAATTTAAAAGATTTGCTACTGAAGTAACAACAACAACAACAACATAAAATAACTAGAAAATATTTCTAAAAAAATCGTCAGTTAACAAACAACCGGAAGTTGACGGTGACAAGCAAAACCTATCCTTTTGAATCTAGCAAACAGGCGGAGTGTTTATTGGTTACTTGATCCCTTTTGCTGTACGAATCTTTTCCTTTTATGTGAATTCGCTGACATAGCCTCGTTTCTCCTGTATTTCTGGCAACTCAGCAACGCAATGTAATTGGAAAGTATGTTTCATCGCGGAAGTAACCAGTTTGAAAACAGAGTCCAGTGTAGGGAGTGTGACTTTGGAAACATGATAAATGTTGTCAATTATAAGAGAAATGCAGTTGTTCTTGCTACATTATTCTTCCACATGGTGGATTCTTGGTGTCATGTCTTTGTTATAGAGCATATGGATCTGAATTTGGCATCGGAATGGGAAATAATGTATTTAGTTGAAGATAAACATCTTATTATAATGGAGATTGTGGGTTTGTCTGTCTGTAACCGAAACTATATTACAACTCAATTCACAGTTCCCTTAGTTATTTACATCACATTCTCAATGATTTTATTTTTATTTAAACCTCAATTATTAATAAAATTGTTTTACATTATTAAGACTGTTGACCATATCTACATACTAATAATACGCAATTGTATTTATATATACAACAAAATAGAGGTTTACAGTATGAACGGGAAGGCTAATTTGCATATTGATCTTAAAAAATTGATTTTAATAAATATATGCTTTGTATTATTGATTTCTAATTGTTTGGTTTTATCTTAATGTATATCAGCAAAAATCTCTTCAATAAATCTTAAAAGAAATCCCTTAACAAGAAGAAATAATTGTAATATTATTCTTTACTTCCTATTTTAACTAAACATTAGAAAAATTTACCAATGAAAGACGGGAGTAACGGAAAATGATGGAAGAGTTAGTTTCAAAGTTGTTCTATTTTTCAATCATACCCCCTCTGTTCAAAATCTTTTTATCTACATTCTTATTCAGTTTCATTAGCCTTTCTAATTTAATATCATATTTATTATAAAATTTAACTAAAATACTTGCACCCGGAGGGTGCATATATATGCTAGTAGAAATAATAGACAGGAAGATAAGCACGAGGGAAAACAATACTTAATAATTAGGGAAATTAATAATATACACTTATTTAAACAATGTTTAGAAAGTTTACAATTTATTTTTTTTTTACACTATAAACAAATTCATACAAATTTGAAAAATAAATTTAGAAAAAAAAATGTAATCAATGTTACATTCGTCTACTTAAGCGTGTAATACGTCCGGATTTTAATTCTTCTGAGAAAACCAACAATAATTAAGAGAAAACATATATATGAATTTGAACAGAAAGAATAATGTAAAAACAAAAATATATTTTATAATTTATGATTTAATTTATTCATTCATAGATAATCTTTTTTCCTTTTTTGTTCAATCAAAAATAATAAGAAGAAGCGGCAGAATTAAGAATGTTCAATATATGTGGATAGCGAGAAATAGAGATTTTTCTTAGAAAAACAGTTCAATTTTTTTTTTACTCATCTGTTTCAGTTTCCTTTTGTTTGTTTGTTTGTTTTCAATTCTTCATATAGATATATATAATCTGTTTTTGTTTCTTTTTCTCATTTCGGAATATTATGTTTCATTCCTCTTCATTAATTTCGCCAAATGTAAATAAAGGGATAATTCCTTTACATATATATATATTTATTTATTTATTATTATTAATGCGGCAAATAACTTGACATCAATAAATTGAATTCATGAACACTTAGAGTAAAGTAATACAACCAAATTAAATTTTTAAAATAATGATTAATTTATCTTAGTCTGGCACAAGATTCAGTGAGAATCGAACTCCCTATCAATGGATAATTTTGATTAATTCCGTAAATTTCCTAAAGGAGGAGAAATGTTTAATATTGATATTATCCTGGGGGAAATTGTCATTCTAAAGTATTTTTTTATAAAGACTTTAATTTTTATTTTAAGAGAAAAAAGTGAAACAAGAAAAAAATAAGTCAATTTGAACAATTAAGAAATTTAAAATAGACAGGTAGTAAAGAAAAAAAAACGAATACTATATAATATAGGTATGCTCAATTTACGGACTTTTCATATGTGCGTAAAGATTAAAAGAATACTTTAAAACGTCAAATAAAAAATGAAAAATTAACTTTTTAATGTTTTCTTTTACGTTTAATATAAAGAACAATTCCAAGTTTATGTGTTAAAACGAAAGAAAAAACACATTTCTGTTACATATAACGTACATTTTTGCATTTTGATTAAATATATATCATAGATAGTAAGAATAAATATATAATTATATTATAGTATAATATTATAGATAGTAAGTATAGATATATAGGAAAATACTTGGTTGGCTGGATTTTACGGTATATGAAGCCTTGGGTTATTTTATTTTTCCGCTCATTTGTTTTATCTATTTAACCCATAAATGGGACCTTAACAGATACTATCATTCCGCGTCAGAATGGGCCTGGCAGTAATGGGAATGAAGGAATACTATTTACACATAGCTCGAGGGAGAGTATTTGGATGTATAGCTTTCGCAAGGTTATTAACGCGATGTGAAATGCAATCAACCTCGTCTAGGATTTGAACTTTGTTCACCATCTTCATTGCCTACATATTCACAACCATTATATCACGTGCCTACTTTACGTCAGCCTATATACGTCAGCGAAAATAAAAATGAGTGGCACTTAAAGACTGAAACAGACATCTACAGACGACACGTGCTCTGATTTACAGTGGTTTTTTTTTTTGGGGCGGGGCATTAAGACGTCAATAGATCAAAAAATCGAATTATCAGTACTTTTTATTCGCGATATTTAACTAATCTTTTTCTCTGGCTCATTACTGCATTTCATCACAATAAGCAAAAATGGAGATAACGGAATTTCTCGGAAAATATATGATAACAAAAGTAATCTCAGAATTCGGGTAATTTAATGTTATTGCAAGTGAGTAAAAATAAATATGAAATATGACGCAAAGGTTTAAAGTTGGAAGATAAAAAATTGACTATTGATTGTTGCCGTGACCGAATTGATTAAGGCGCCGTCCATAGATACTTTTGATTTTCTAGTTTTACCTTTTTTATCGAGCAAAGGATGCGTTTTTTGATGCACAGATATTTCTAACAACAAAATATGACACAACGAGAAAAGAAAATGAGAAATTTTGAAAGTCAGAAGAAGTAATTTTCTTAAAAGAAAAAAAAAATTTGAAAGTCAGAATGTTGGTTAAAGGTTAATTTTTCTGTCTGAGTTTACAATTCAATTAAAGATCACTGCTGTTACTAAATTTATAACTGTATTAAAACTGTTGCAGCAATTATCTTCCCTTGTTTGGTTGGGGTCGTGATTGGTAAAGGACTATTTCCCTCTCATTCGTTTTTCTTTCTTTCTTCTTTTCATCTTTCATTGTGTTCGATTGAAACAGATTAGCGTCATCATTTCAGCGTGCCTATCCACTCTCTTTATCTTTTCTCTCCCCTCTTTTTCTTTCTTTATTTCTTTCCTTCTTTTCATCTTTCCTTATGTTCGATTGAAACAGATTAGCGTCAGCACTTCAGCGTGCTCATCCACTCTCTTTATATTTTCTCTCCCCTCTTTTTCTTTCTTTTTTCTTTCTTTGCATTTTTCTGTGTAGCATGTCCTTTTCCTTCCCTTTCTTTATTTACAATAAAAACGGAATGGTTAATTATCTATCTGAGGTGACGATATTCATAAGAAATAAGAATTCGGTGAATATGCAACATTAGAAATCAGGATTTACATTTTTGCATTTCATCTTCGACGATTTGTAAGGTCTCATTTTTAACCAGAGGGTGTTACAAGATGATAACGATCGTACAATCAAGGGACCATATAACCTTTAGGCACCCCTTTCGCTTTGCTGATTCATAAGTACATTTCTTTTTCATTTACACCGTCAACATCCGGTTGTTAGGGGTTAGGGTTAGGGTTAGGGATAGGGGTTATGGCTAGTGGTTAGTTTTATGATTTTAAAAAAATCTAAAAATCGTCTGTTAACAAACAATGAAAAAATGTACTTATGAATCAGCAAAGCAAAAGGGGTGCCTAAAGGTCATATGATCCCAATTAATGAACACGAGCATTATCATATGGATAAGAAGATAAGATTGTTGAGGAGTTGTACCTCATATTTAGTTGAAAAAGAGATTCAAGATTATCTTCAAGTTCTCGATTATTTAAAGGACAAATTCTAAAAACAATTGTGATTTGCTCAACAAAATATTTTTTTCTCTCATGAAAACGTTGTAGAATTCAAAAAAATAAGTAAATGTAGAATTTATGCAAGTTGTGATTCAGCAATTGTTCATAGTACATTAGAATTCAAAAGAGAATGTGTCTTTCCTTTGTAATGTTCTAAGCTCAATAGATCACTTTATAGATAGGTGATTTGTACAAGCTTTTTTATGTAGAAGAATAGGATGTAAGGCGCATGCGTGACTTGGTGATATCATAGTTGTAACAATTTGATTCATGCTTGTATGTCAAAGAAGCCGAGGTGGTTCATCGCTTTAACATTCGTATTGTGTATTAGTATCCCCACACCACACACACACACACACATATATATATATATATATATATATATATATATATATATATAAAAGGAAGTTTGGTATGTGCGTGTCGACTTATAACTCACAAACGAGAGGTCATTCAGATTTGAAATCTCGCATACTACTTGATATGCTTATAACTAAGAAACACACAAATTTGGGTTATGACTTATAATAATTAAGCGATATAATACAATAATTAACAAAAAATTAAAAAATACAGTATACACTGCCTCCACCCACCCCTACGCACGTCGACACGAGTTTAGTTTTAAACTTCCCAGACAGAAGACTCTGTCGCTGTATGAAAGAAAATACGAATGTTCATTTCAAAAAACAAAAACTAAAGTTAAGCTGACACACCCACCCATCCTGTCTCCCGTCGGCACAATTCATCTTTGAAGTAGCGTCAACACAATTCATAACTGTAACAAAAGAGACAGTTCTAAAACTGAAAAAAAAACTCCCACCCCACTCATCGGTACAGGCTTAATATTTGGAGTGAGTACATCCCTGCACCTACCTCAAATAATTTTTATTTCTTTAGACTTTGAACTTTTATGAATATGGTCATAGAAAGGCAAATGATACTCATATGTATTTTAAATCGATTATATGCTGAAGTCATATTTGTTTTATTTATTATTACTGGGTATTCAAATTATTTCTAATTCATTTTTAAACATACTTTTAAAAAAGTGTTAGAAATTTTATAGTCCGGTCATGGACCGGGTACTTTTGATAGTATATATATATATATATATTTATGCATGTTGAATTAAACAAATGACACATCTCCTGTTTAACAATTTTATTTGTGATTTTTTCAAGTTTTCTAGCCAATTTTTTAATATTTGGGTGAATTCGTGGATTAGTCAACCAAAGTTCATGTTCCGAGTACTTTCGCCACTTCGAAGTGCCATCATCAGGGACATGAACTCGGGACATGAACTTTGGTTGACTAATCCACGAATTTCACCCAAATATTAAAAAGTTGGCCAGAAAACTTGAAAATATCACAAATAAAATTGTTAAACAGCAGATGTGTCTTTTGTTTAATTCAACATGCATAAATAAAAAAAAATGCTGCCCAAATACACACACACACACACACACATATATATATATATATATATATATATATATATATATATATATATATATATAGAAGAATTCTCGCCGAAAATTCCAAAATCTTCTGTAAAAATAGAAGTAAGAAACACTTACAAATTCGTGAGATTATCTCTATTAAAAAAAACTATCATTGAGGATTTCTTTCTTTACATTATTAGAGATCATATTTCCGTATGATCAATAATCTGTCTTTAGCAGTCCATATATTTCTTATAAGTATATTAACATCGCTTTCTGTAGATGAGATATTACTACCTAAGTATGTGAACTTGTCTACTAATGTCAGAGGCTTACCATCTGGTGTGGAGATTCCATCTTGCTTAAAACAAATGAATGTTTTATTTGAGTTCTCATAATATTCAATGAATGCTTTTTGACCATCCTTATTTCCCGACCCTAGCATCAAATTGAAATTATTGTGAAGTATTATGATTAGAATATTCTTTATTAACTTTTTTCGTGATCTGATAGTCTCTATACCAATAGAATTATTATCACGAAGTGTTTCAACTTGATTTCAGTTTCAATTTTCTTTTAAAGAAAGAATTCAGCCTTTTCTTCATAGATTCATTGTAGCAACAAATGATAAATAAAAAGACTGGAAAACCTATCTTTCATTTGAATAGAAGAAAACCCAGGAAAAATACTATGATGTATTTTCAGTTTTATTTTTTTTTAAATACAAGAATGCAGCCTTTTCTTCATCGTCATCGTAGCAACAAATGGTAAATAAAAACGCAGCAAAACTTACCGTTCAGGAAAATTCTAGAAATATATATTTACCAATTCCTCCGCGCGAGCAGAATGTGACTCATAGCCAATTTCTTAAGCGGAGTTCAACAGGTTTGAATTCAGAGTTTTCCTTCTAAACCGGTTGACTAACCAAAGTTAAAGAGCTCAGTCTGTCCTACTATTTATCCATAGCTGGAGGGAGAATTGGATACATACGTTTCCCAACGGTACTAGCGCTAAGTGAAATGCAATTACCACATCCAGGATTTGAACTCGGGTCGACGATTCCATTTCCCATGACTTTAACCATTACACCGCGCGCTTCTATAAATGTATTTGGAATATGTGGAAATGTATTTGGAATTATGTAGTTAAAATATTTTCCTCGGGTCCCTTTTAAGTTATCAATAACAATTTTGTCATTCTTTTTAAATATTCGAGAATAAGTTCTCAAAATGAATATTTTTTCGAGTGTGATACAGGAAAAATATTTTGCTTTGCTTTGTTTTGACGTCAATCAGTTGTTTCTTTTACTTGAGTGAGACACACCCGATTGTCTGCACATGTTTGCAATACCGGGACAGCCCCCCACCCCCAATGCAATAAAACTAAAGATGTATTGGTCATTCCAATAACATTCAAACATAAATCGTTGAAACTTGACAGCTTGTGTCTTTAAATATACTATCTAAAATATGCATGTTACATAATTCATAGGCAGCTTATGAATTATATACGTATCTGTAGTAAGATTTTTTAATAAGATTGGTAAGATTTTAAATTGGAGGGTGTTGAGTGAGAAATTTCCTTAACCGTTAGGGTTAGGATTGGCATGATTATGACCCCAATTTGAACCCTCCGATAGAGCCCGATTAGACACGTAAGAATTAGTTTCAGATTCTACCAGACATTCAAGGCGCGCGGACGCTATTGTGGCTCTGAGATTCGCTCTCGATCTGCAGCGAAATATGAACTGGGTTGTTTAATAAAACTTTATAAGAAAAAGTTAAGAAAAACAAGAGATGACAGCCCGGAAAAGCAAGAAGTAGAATCAACCCGAGCAATCAGCCCAATAAATCAGTCCTGAAAAGAATATAGCGGCCGACGAGTTAGAAGCAGTAGAAGTAGCCGAGTTAACAAATAAGCACCCTCTTGCCATCTATTCTATCTGCTAGTCTGTCTGTTTGTCTCTCCCCATTATATATACGCGATATGTTATAAGGAGGATATAACATGCAGTCCCTGGGTGCAAGTATTTAAGTTTTAATGTAACAAAATATTTTCTATTTCAACAAATATCAAACTCCAGAAAATTGAAATATTTAAATTATCTGGTTTCCAGTCTTTGGAATCCTGTATCTGTTATATACCGCTTTACATATCTCAGGTATATAATGGGTAGAGACAGACAGACGTAAAAGAGATGATAGATTGGATGAGGTCTCTTACTTGTTTACTCGGCTACTTATTGTCTGCTACTAATCCGGCCGCCACCCTCTCTTAGTGATCCAGTGGGCTGCTTTCTCGGGTTGCTTTCTTCTTTCCGTTACATAATTATTGGATCCCTAATGCTTTTATAAGGTATTATAGAAATCATAATGGCGAATAGTACAGCTGATGGCTTTGAGAGTGAGTGACAGCGCCTGACCTCACTCTGACCTTGCTTTCCGGAGATAAACCGTGAGAACCGGAACCCCAATAGAAGGCCCTTCCGGTTTAAGGATATAGTCAGTTTAAGTCAGTTAGAAGTTAGAATCAAAGCTAGCAAGATGTAAGGATTGGCGCGCATTGTCTGGGTTGGGGATTTGGAATAAAGTAACATCAACTTAAATCGAAGTCTTGTGTTCATTACCTAAAAACTAACAATAACACAGGGCTTCTGATAAGGAGTGATCCCTAACAGAAACCAGACCCGAAATCCCCTTAGAAGATATACCAAGTCAACACCAGACGCTAGACCAAGCCAAGAAGATAGAAGAGACCAGACCAAGATGTTAGAAGATATACCCGACCCAGATGTTAGAAGATAGAACCAAAGCCGGCCAGAAGAAATACGACCAGAGTAAGAATTAAAGAAAGGTATATAACATTATATGCTGATTGGGTAACGTGAAAACCCCAGTATATAACATTTCTTGTTCGGGCTTGGTGTCTGTGCATTATGGTACTTAATCAATAAAGCAAGACTTGATGTTTTTCTTAACTCTTTTATTTAAAACAACCCAGCCCATATTCGACCGCCGCGTCAGTGAAGAGACTCTCAGAGCAACAGACGTTCGATTCCACTCGCTCTGAATCTCTGGTCGTATCTGACTAAAAATTCTCACAGTTGTAATGGCGCCTTTCAGGAGGGGTGTCAAGTTGGGGTCATCCTCAATCCATCATAACCTTAACGATTATGGAAATTCCCAACTCAACTCCCCCCAATTTGAAATCTAATGAACTCTTATTCTAAATATCCTTACTACAGGTACGTACATAATTCATAAGCTACCTATGAATTATGTAACATATCCAGTGGCTTTGGCCATTGGACCGGTAAGGAGTTTAATAACAGCGTGATCACAGGGGGCAATCTCCCCAGGCAACACCTTCCCCTTGATTTACAGGGGAAGGGCTGAGTTTATTGCCTAGTGCCTGAGTTGCCCCTGTTGACTTTTCTGGGATATAAGGTGTGTCTTAGATGCCTACTCTTATTTATAGACTGGGCGATAGTCATGTGACCAACTTCTTGTCCAATCACTGGCAGTGCTCTGCTGCTGTTATTGTTATTTATACTGGCTGTTCTGGTCATACCTAATCATAACTACTTGGATCTTCGTGGACGGCGGAACATAGGATTATAACTCAGGACTTATTCACTTACCAAAGGATTCTATAACTCAGGACTTACTTATTTACTTTAAGTTCTTTACAACTGGCCAAGGATGGCGGCCAGATACATAACAGCCCCAATAGAGGAATTCCGAAGGGATCCACCCTATTTTTTATTATCCCCGCATGAGCTTTGGTTTGTGCGCAGTCCCTCACGTTAATGGTCTTTGTGTACAACTGGCATGGTTGGGTTTCAATAAATAAAACGTAACTTTAAATAACTATACAAGGAGTTGTATAGTTAAATAGTTAAAAGTTGTATAGTTAAATAACTATACAAGGTAAGGAGTTTAATAACAGCGTGATCACAGGGGGCAATCTCCCCAGACAACACCTGTCCCCTTGATTTAAAGGGGAAGGACTGAGATTATTGCCTAGTGCCTGAGTTGCCCCAATAGAGTAATTCCGAAGGGATCCACCCTATTTTTTATTATCCCAGCAGAAATGGGGTTAATTACTATGTTCACAAAATAAACCACTTGACTTTAATGTCAATTGTTAAACTACCTGAGAGAAGGAAGGTGAAAGGTGGATACTTTATATATATATATATATATATATATATATATATATATATATATATATATAAACAATTTTTTTGTGATGAAACAAAGAAAATACAAATTGTGAGAGCTAATATTTATTTAATTTGCTGAGTTTTTATAGATCAATGTTTATTATAAACAGCTACCCAGGTTTCTTGCTAGGGCGCAATCATCAGGTTGTTGAATTAGATCCCATGGTGTTTATTGAAGATCTTTTCTTAATGTCACATTCTGGACCGCAAATAACGTCGGTTGCTTTCGCGGACGCTAGTGCACTTCGGATTTATTAAAAATGTTAATTTTTTATTTTTTTCAAAAATTGCATTTTTTTGTAACAATGCCAACGAAGTTACCTCCCTTTATTCGTTAAAAATATATATATATTATGATAATGAATAATTAGAAAATAAAAATAAATTAAAATTGAATTAAAACAAAGGATTTGTAACTATTTAAGACTAATTTAACTAGATAAGGAGACAGGTTGATAGTCCCTGTCAGCTGGGGCTTTAAAATGCACTGACATCCCCTCCCTATGGGGCCATCTGTTGGCCCTTACTTAGGTTAGACAGAAGGTCAGAAAGGCCCCCTCCGATCAATCGGCCCTTATATGATTGTGCCAACCCTGTTACGATGATGCTGCAGTTCAGCACACTAGCCATGTAGGGGTAGCCATGGTGTCTACCTCTACATGGTCCTTGTGTACAACTGGCATCGTGGGTTTCAGTAAATAAAACGTAACTTTAAATAACTATATAAATCCAACACACAAGAAAAACGTAAGAATAAAAGACAGAATGTTCGTGACAGTTTTCAGAAAATATAATTTCCTCTTCTGGAGAGGAAGATCTTAGTGCTAAATTTCTTTACGGTAGACACGTTTTTTTGTTTTTGTTTTTTATTTTTGTTTTTTGTTTTTTGGGTTTTTTAACAGGCAAAAAATCTGTAAACATTGAATTTCAGAGAATTTTTCTTTGCATATCGGGGAAAGAAAATATAAATTCCTATTTCTTCTGTAAAATATTTTTTTTTTCAAGAAATTGTACTGTCTCTGCATTTTTTCTCGATCCAACAGTCTCAAAATTGTTTATTCATTTTTCCAATTATTTTTTACAAGTTGTTCAACTTGTTCCCCTTTCTTTCATTCACCTCTTATCGCTTTCTTCTGTCTAGATTTTCACTTTTCCTCTCTCTCTCTCTCTCTCTCTCTCTCTCTCTCTCTCTCTCTCTCTCTCTCTCTCTCTCTCTCTCTCTGGTATTGCTTTACTTTTTTAGATTATATTTTTCTTGTTTGCCTTGCAATATTTTCCCTCTTTTATTCTTACTTGTTAATTCTTTCTCCACTTTAAGCCTCTTACAGTGGATCTCTCTTCATTGTAATCTTACCGTATACTGCTGACAGCTGCTCTCATTACAATTGAGCAGTAGGGCTCATATTAAATTACAATAATAGGACTTTATTTGAATAGAATGCGTTCTGAGGAGAATAGATAGTGAACTTGTAAATTGTAAAGTTTATTTATTTTTCCAAATATTTTATTAGTAACCATCTTCTTCAAAACGTTTTCCGTCTAATCTTCATCTCTCAAACCAGTCGACTGTGTAAGAAAAATCTTCCGTCTGATTTCAATCAAATATCTCTCTCAAGCCGTTCATTGGATAACAATTCAAGGGGGTCAACTCCTATTATTTTTTAATTTGATTAAATTTAAAAATACTGCTACTCCTGCTGCAATACTGTTACTACTGTGTTTAAAAACAAATGTGCTTAAGTTTAAAAATAGACAAATATCATGAATTACTATGTTGTTTATTAACTAATCATAATCTTGTTAATTATCTTAACTCATTTTTAATAGATAATAAAACTTAACTTATTTAATAGCAATGCTCAAATGCAAGCGTTATGTTTCACTCCACATTGACCCTTTCTTAGGCTAAACGGATGGTCGGAGAGACTTACGATCAATAGACTAGTCATGTCAAGCCCTAGTACCTATACGATTGCCCCGACCCTATTGGCCTTATGGCAAGCCCCAGCCGTTTTTATCATATGTATATATATATTTACCAACCCCTCCGCACGAGTAGGATGTGACACAAGGTCAATTAGAGTAGGATTCATACCTTTCCCAAGGGTATTAGCGCTAAGTGAAATGCAGTTACCACATCCAGGATTTGAACTCAGGGCGACGTTTTTATCATATATGTACTTGAAGGTGGTGACTGAGGGTCTTCATTTCCTGTGAATAATGTTAAACTTTATCTGATGGTGAGGTTCCAGTTCTGGAGGTCTGAGGAATGTGGAGCATCCCTTCATCACCATTGCTCCCGGATTGGTAGTACCTCTTGGGGTTCCATCTATAGGTTGAATAGTAAAATGTGTTTATAAAAATTGAGTATCCATTAAAAATGAATTTATTTCAAAACTTTGTCAGCACAACACGCAAGCAGATGGACAAAAGTGGCAAGATGTGAGAAACTAAACAATCCATTTTGCTATTATAACATTTGATACCTAGCTAATTTCAACAAAATTGTTGCTCACTTTTGTTCGACTTAACAGAAGAAATCTTATAGCTTTGAGAGATACATTTTTATATAAACTAGCCAGAATATGCACCCTCTCGGTGTAAGTATTTAAGTTTAAATGAAAGAACTATATTAAATTAGAAAGACTTACGAAATTAAATAAGAACGCATCTAAAAATATGACATTTATTTTAATTATATTTTAATTAGTTTCTATATAAAATCATTCATATTATGGATTTTAATACGTTGAAGAATAAAACAATAATATCAGAGACCAATAACATCAAGAAATTATTTGTTAAATTTTGTTAAAAACAGTATGCAAATTAACCAAACCATATATTATGTAAACCTTTAATCCTTGTTGATATATAAGACACCTTTTGAACGTACTAATGACATGGGCTCTTTTGAGGAAAATCTAACTCAGCTTTTCATAGGGAGTTTGCTAAAAAATAAATTTATTTTATGTTTTAATGATTTTGACTATAAATTAAATACTCATTGCTAAACTGACATAATATTGACGTTAGCAATGATGTACTTTCGGTTAGAGGCAAACAGACACTGAAGATCCATTATAATAACATTTGTAACCAAAATAGCTTGCTTTTGTAATTTCTCAAATTCAGCTGTAGGGGTTATTTTCCCATTTGCCTGAGGAGTTATATGCCCGCCGGTTGTCGTTTGTTCCCACTAGGGGACCTCTGGTATTTAAGCGGCTATTTCAAACTTCTCTTCCTTTTTTCTACCTCTCCTCGTAGGTACACACATGGGTTAGACAATCGATTCCCTTCTCGTTGGGGCTTCGGCCCTCAACGCCGACCACTAGTCACTGTAAGTGATTTATACAGCATTGACTATTCTTAGTCTCATGTCTGTACCTTTATATTATGTGTACTTTTATATTATCTTGTCAGTGACTTTTATGTATGTATGTTTATTTACACTATTCTATCTTCCATTGTTTATGTATCTTGTTTATTCATGTGCTGTATTATAAAATGCATTGTCCCTCAACCCTTGTCGGAGTTGTATATTCTTCAAATATTCACTTTGAATCTTACAAGTGGTGACGACCCGACGTGATGAACACGCTTTTTGAAGGCCTTGTTTCACATTACAACTTGAATCTTACACAGCTAACACCAACTCAGACAATAATACTTTTAGTTTCTTATTCTGTAATATTGTACTATCTCGAATGATGTATATTGGCGATTATTATACAGTGAAAATTCAAGCTGAGTTTAAAATATTACATTTATTTTAATTATATTTTAATTAGTTTCTATATAAAATCATTCATATTATTGATTTTAATACGTTGAAGAATAAAACAATAATATCAGAGACCAATAACACCAAGAAATTATTTATTAAACTCGGTTTTGTTAAAACCGGTATGCAAATTAACCAAACCATATATTATGTAAACCTTTAATTCTTGTTGATATATAAGACACATTACAGGATTCTGAACGTACTAATGACATGGGCTCTTTTGAGGAAAATCTAACTCAGCTTTTCACAGGGATTTCGCTAATAAATGAATTTATTTTATCTTTAAATGATTTTGATTTTTTTTTTTGGGTTTGGTTTGGTTTGGTTTGTTTTACGGCATATCAACCTCGATGGGTCATTTAATGGCAACAAAGTTGTGAAATAAATTCATTCTTAATGCATGATACAATTTTGTTTATCAACTCATGTTTTTCTATTTAACCCATAGATGGGTAAATGATTTCGACTATGAATTAAATACTCATTGCTAAACTGACATAATATTGACGTTAGCAATGATGTACTTTCGGTTAGAGGCAGACAGACACTGAATATCCATTATAAGATTTGTAACCAAAATAGCTTGCTTTTGTAATTTCTCAAATTCAGCTAACACCAACCCAGACAATAATACTTTTAGTTTCTTATTCTGTAATTCTGTACTATATCGAATAATGTATATTCGGGATTATTATTCAGTGAAAATTCAAGCTGAGTTTAAAATTAGATGAAATTGCTGTAAATTTGCCATTGACATCAGCTAAAACCCAGAGAGACGTTCAGCAATTTATAATGTTAAATTTGCGCTCTTTCAAAACCTGGAACCTGACCACCGGAGGTATTTAATGATGCACCCGAAATATAAGTATCAGCTGGAGCCAAAGTCGATTTTTTCTACTTTTTTTCTTATCCTTTCTTATCACAGTTCGCAACTAAGGTGTGAAACTATTAATACTTTCCTCTTTTATCAATGCTAATGAAATTACCAAACTCACGTCTTGAATACAAAGATAGCGAATTAGACGTGGAAAAGCAGCTCTCATAAATCCTTCATCCTTTTCTGGATATTATTTTTAGATTGTACGAATGAAATCACAGATTCCCGCCTATTTATAAAATGTATTTATTTCTTTATTGATTTATCGAACTTTTCTGCGCACCAATCCGAACTGATTTGAAGCAGTCACTCCATATTTGATTTTTTGATTATTTTTTGCGTTCCTCTATATAAAACAGAATTCCTCATATTAAATGGTATAACTCTGAAATTAGTAGACCAGTTCACATACCTCGATAGCAATATCTCATCTACAGAAAGCAATGTCAATATACGCATAGGAAAAGCATGGGCTGCTATTGACAGATTATCGATCATATGGGAATCTGATCTAGCTGGTAACATGAAATGAGAGAGAGAGAGACAGAGACAGAGAGACAGAGACAGAGACAGAGAGGCATTACTATTGTATGGCTGCACCATCTGGACATTAACAAAGCGCTTAGAGAAAAAAACTCTATGTGAACTACACACGTATGCTGGATGCCCTTTTCAATAGATCCTGGAAGTAGCAACCCACAAAACGGATGTACGGTAAATTACAATCTGAGCTGATTTGAAAGATTCACTCTATATTTGAATCTGTGATTATTTTTGTATTCCGCCATAAAAAAACTGTGTTCTCTACATTACATGGCAAGCCAGTGAAATTAGTAGACCAGTTCACATACCTCGATGGCAATATCTCATCAACAGAAAGCAATGCCAATATATGCATAGGAAAAGCATGGGCTGCTATAGACAGATTATCGATCATATGGGAATCGGATCTACCTGGTAACATGAAATGAGAGAGCGGGAGGAGGAGGAGGGAGAGGAGTACAGGGATTTTGATGATGATGTGGATGGGGATATCCCGTTGGCCCAGATTTCATTTGGTATGTTTATGATTAGGAAGGTCATTTTACAACGGAATTAAGCAGGTTTGAATTCAGTATTGTATTCTCGGGTATCTTTATGATTAGGAACTATAGTTTGGACAGTATAATATTTCTGTCGTAGTGTGCGCCATAATTAGAGATTTATAATGTATTCTCGGGTATGTAATTACCCAGCCTCTCCGCACGATCAGGATGTAAGACAAGGTCATTTTTAAAACAGAATTGATCAGGTTTGAATTCAGAGTTGTCCTACAACTGGCCTGGTTTCCATACCAATCGGTTAAAGTCCATTTCCTACGAAGATACATATATTCTCGGCTGGGCCAACAAAGTTATTACTTAATCTCGATGGCAAGAAAGAAGGATACACTCCTCATGTGTTGGTTTTCGAATTTAATATAATTTTGCTGGGAGGTATCTCAAAACGGAGACGAAGATTGCCTTTCTGTAGTTGATGAAGGAAAGGAGACACACTTCCATTTATAAGTCGTTGCCCCCGAATATCAAGAACCATAAACTTCTATTTAAGTATCAAAAGATTCTATTCAAGTTTCGTTTTTTTTTTTTTTGTAGCTAGCTAAATTTCTCAAACACCACGTAACTGCCTATAGCCAAACAACAAGTGGTCATTTGATTTCAGCTCATTTTATTTTCTAGATTTTCTTTTGTAATTTTGAAAATTTAGGAAAACTTTAATCCATACAATTGTGTTCGAACTAGATAGAAAAAAGAAGTAAAGTTATCGGGGTGACATGAAGTCGGCTTCAGCCAATCAGTGAGAGAGTTTATCCCCTTTTCACTTAAAAAAAAACTTAATAGTGCCTCAAAATCACAAATTTTATGAAAACTGTCGGTTTTATTGAATTTACGTATATAGGTCCAGAATAAATCCCTTATTTCTAAAAGAATTTAAAGTTTCGATATGTTTGGTTTTTCTGATTGTTTTTGTAAGACAAGGTCATTTTTAAAACGGAATTGATCAGGTTTGAATTCAGAGTTGTCCTACAACTGGCCTTTATTGTGCCTCAAAATCAATAATTTCAAGAAGATTGTCGGTGTCCGTTTTATAGAATTTCCGTAAGGAAGATTGTCGGTGTCCGTTTTTTTGAATTTCCGTAAGGACCCCACCTGACAGGTCCAGAAAAATCACTTTTTTTTAAAAGTATTTAAAGCTTCGATATGTTTGGTTTTTCTGATTGTTTTTGATGCGTAGAATTCTTTTATACCAAAGAAAGCGGTCAATTCTAAGAATTTGCAGTGATACAAGAACTTTAATCACCTATTATATTATTGATAATCTACAATATCATTAAAATTCATGCTGTGGATTTAATTGGCTTTTTTAATATTTTCGATGAATAGAATTCATTGATTTTAAAGGAAAGATAAGTTCGAAGGATTTGCAGTGATATGAACACTTAAAAAACCATTTATAGTGCCTCAAAATGAAAAATTTCAAGAAGATTGTCGGTGTCCGTTTTATTGAATTTCCGTAAGGACCCCCCTGACAGGTCCAGAAAAAATTACTTTTTTTAAAAGTCTTTAAAGCTTCGATATGTTTGGTTTTTCTGATTGTTTTTGATGCGTAGAATTCTTTTATACCAAAGAAAGCAGTCAATTCTAAGAATTTGCAGAGATACAAGAACTTTAATCACCTATTATATTATTGAAAATCTACAATATCATTAAAATTCATGCTGTGGATTTAATTGGCTTTTTTAATATTTTTCGATGAATAGAATTCATTGATTTTAAAGGAAAGATAAGTTCGAAGGATTTGCAGTGATATGAACACTTAAAAAACCATTTATAGTGCCTCAAAATGAAAAATTTCAAGAAGATTGTCGGTGTCCGTTTTATTGAATTTCCGTAAGGACCCCCTGACAGGTCCAGAAAAAATCACTTTTTTAAAAAGTATTTAAAGCTTCGATATGTTTGGTTTTTCTGATTGTTTTTGATGCGTAGAATTCTATTATACCAAAGAAAGCGGTCAATTCTAAGAATTTGCAGAGATACAAGAACTTAATCACCTATTATATTATTGAAAATCTACAATATCATTAAAATTCATGCTGTGGATTTAATTGGCTTTTTTAATATTTTTCGATGAATAGAATTCATTGATTTTAAAGGAAAGATAAGTTCGAAGGATTTGCAGTGATATGAACACTTAAAAAACCATTTATAGTGCCTCAAAATGAAAAATTTCAAGAAGATTGTCGGTGTCCGTTTTATTGAATTTCCGTAAGGACCCCAGGTCCAGAAAAAATCACTTTTTTTAAAAAGTATTTAAAGCTTCATATGTTTGGTTTTTCTGATTGTTTTTGATGCGTAGAATTCTTTTATAGCAAAGAAAGCGGTCAATTCTAAGAATTTGCAGAGATACAAGAACTTTAATCACCTATTATATTATTGAAAATCTACAATATCATTAAAATTCATGCTGTGGATTTAATTGGCTTTTTTAATATTTTTTGATGAATAGAATTCATTGATTTAAAGTAAAGATAAGTTCGAAGGATTTGCAGTGATATGAACACTTAAAAAACCATTTATAGTGCCTCAAAATGAAAAATTTCAAGAAGATTGTCGGTGTCCGTTTTATTGAATTTCCGTAAGGACCCCCCTGACAGGTCCAGAAAAAATTACTTTTTTAAAAAAGTATTTAAAGCTTCGATATGTTTGCTTTTTCTGATTGTTTTTGATGCGTAGAATTCTTTTATACCAAAGAAAGCGGTCAATTCTAAGAATTTGCAGAGATACAAGAACTTTAATCACCTATTATATTATTGAAAATCTACAATATCATTAAAATTCATGCTGTGGATTTAATTGGCTTTTTTAATATTTTTTGAAGAATAGAATTCATTGATTTTAAAGGAAAGATAAGTTCGAAGGATTTGCAGTGATATGAACACTTAAAAAACCATTTATAGTGCCTCAAAATGAAAAATTTCAAGAAGATTGTCTGTGTCCGTTTTATTGAATTTCCGTAAGGACCCCCCTGACAGGTCCAGAAAAAATCACTTTTTTAAAAAAGTATTTAAAGCTTCGATATGTTTGGTTTTTTTCTGATTGTTTTTGATGCGTAGAATTCTTTTATACCAAAGAAAGCGGTCAATTCTAAGAATTTGCAGAGATACAAGAACTTTAATCACCTATTATATTATTGAAAATCTACAATATCATTAAAATTCATGCTGTGGATTTAATTGGCTTTTTTAATATTTTTTGAGAATAGAATTCATTGATTTTAAAGGAAAGATAAGTTCGAAGGATTTGCAGTGATATGAACACTTAAAAAACCATTTATAGTGCCTCAAAATGAAAAATTTCAAGAAGATTGTCGGTGTCCGTTTTATTGAATTTCCGTAAGGACCCCCCTGACAGGTCCAGAAAAAATTACTTTTTTAAAAAAGTATTTAAAGCTTCGATATGTTTGCTTTTTTCTGATTGTTTTTGATGCGTAGAATTCTTTTATACCAAAAAAGCGGTCAATTCTAAGAATTTGCAGAGATACAAGAACTTTAATCACCTATTATATCATTGAAAATCTACAATATCATTAAAATTCATGCTGTGGATTTAATTGGCTTTTTTAATATTTTTTGAAGAATAGAATTCATTGATTTTAAAGGAAAGATAAGTTCGAAGGATTTGCAGTGATATGAACACTTAAAAAACCATTTATAGTGCCTCAAAATGAAAAATTTCAAGAAGATTGTCTGTGTCCGTTTTATTGAATTTCCGTAAGGACCCCCCTGACAGGTCCAGAAAAAATTACTTTTTTAAAAAGTATTTAAAGCTTCGATATGTTTGGTTTTTCTGATTGTTTTTGATGCGTAGAATTCTTTTATACCAAAGAAAGCGGTCAATTCTAAGAATTTGCAGAGATACAAGAACTTTAATCACCTATTATATTATTGAAAATCTACAATATCATTAAAATTCATGCTGTGGATTTAATTGGCTTTTTTAATATTTTTTGAAGAATAGAATTCATTGATTTTAAAGGAAAGATAAGTTCGAAGGATTTGCAGTGATATGAACACTTAAAAAACCATTTATAGTGCCTCAAAATGAAAAATTTCAAGAAGATTGTCGGTGTCCGTTTTATTGAATTTCCGTAAGGACCCCCCGACAGGTCCAGAAAAAATTACTTTTTTAAAAAAGTATTTAAAGCTTCGATATGTTTGGTTTTTCTGATTGTTTTTGATGCGTAGAATTCTTTTATACCAAAGAAAGCGGTCAATTCTAAGAATTTGCAGAGATACAAGAACTTTAATCACCTATTATATTATTGAAAATCTACAATATCATTAAAATTCATGCTGTGGATTTAATTGGCTTTTTTAATATTTTTTGATGAATAGAATTCATTGATTTTAAAGGAAAGATAAGTTCGAAGGATTTGCAGTGATATGAACACTTAAAAAACCATTTATAGTGCCTCAAAATGAAAAATTTCAAGAAGATTGTCGGTGTCCGTTTTATTGAATTTCCGTAAGGACCCCCCCTGACAGGTCCAGAAAAAATTACTTTTTTAAAAAAGTATTTAAAGCTTCGATATGTTTGGTTTTTCTGATTGTTTTTGATGCGTAGAATTCTTTTATACCAAAGAAAGCGGTCAATTCTAAGAATTTGCAGAGATACAAGAACTTTAATCACCTATTATATCATTGAAAATCTACAATATCATTAAAATTCATGCTGTGGATTTAATTGGCTTTTTTAATATTTTTTGATGAATAGAATTCATTGATTTTAAAGGAAAGATAAGTTCGAAGGATTTGCAGTGATATGAACACTTAAAAAACCATTTATAGTGCCTCAAAATGAAAAATTTCAAGAAGATTGTCGTGTCCGTTTTATTGAATTTCCGTAAGGACCCCCTGACAGGTCCAGAAAAAATTACTTTTTTAAAAAAGTATTTAAAGCTTCGATATGTTTGGTTTTTCTGATTGTTTTTGATGCGTAGAATTCTTTTATACCAAAAGAAAGCGGTCAATTCTAAGAATTTGCAGAGATACAATTTAATCACTATATATTATTGAAAATCTACAATATAAAAAATTCATGCTGTGGATTTAATTGGCTTTTTTAATATTTTTTGAAGAATAGAATTCATTGATTTTAAAGGAAAGATAAGTTCAAAGGATTTGCAGTGATATGAACACTTAAAAAACCATTTATAGTGCCTCAAAATGAAAAATTTCAAGAAGATTGTCGGTGTCCGTTTTATTGAATTTCCGTAAGGACCCCCTGACAGGTCCAGAAAAAATTACTTTTTTAAAAAAGTATTTAAAGCTTCGATATGTTTATTGATTTTTATGAAAATCACAATATTTAAAATTCAATTTAATTGGCTTTTTAATATTTTTTGAAGATAGAATTCATTGATTTTAAAGGAAAGATAAGTTCGAAGGATTTGCAGTGATATGAAAATTTCAAGAAGATTGTCGGTGTCCGTTTTATTGAATTTCCGTAAGGACCCCCTGACAGGTCCAGAAAAATTCACTTTATTTTTGATGCGTAGAATTCTTTATAAAAGAAAGCGGTCAATTCTAAGAATTTGCAGAGATACAAGAACTTTAATCACCTATCAAAATCTACAATATCTTAAAATTCATGCTGTGGATTTAATTGGCTTTTTAACCTTAACTTACGAAGAAGCTTTAAATACTTTTTTAAAAAAGTATTTTTTCTGGTTCCTTACGGAAATTCAATAAAACGGACACCGACAATCTTCTTGAAATTTTTCATTTTGAGCACTATAAATGGTTTTTTAAGTGTTCATATCACTGCAAATCCTTCAACTTATCTTTCCTTTAAAATCAATGAATTCTATTCATCAAAAAATATTAAAAAGCCAATTAAATCCACAGCATGAATTTTAATGATATTGTAGATTTTCATGATATAATAGGTGATTAAAGTTCTTGTATCTCTGCAAATTCTTAGAATTGACCGCTTTCTTTGGTATAAAAAGAATTCTACGCATCAAAAACAATCAGAAAAACAAACATATCGAAGCTTTAAATACTTTTTAAAAAAGTAATTTTTTCTGGACCTGTCAGGGGGGTCCTTACGGAATTCAATAAAACGGACACCGACAATCTTCTTGAAATTTTCATTTTGAGGCACTATAAATGGTTTTTTAAGTGTTCATATCACTGCAAATCCTTCGAACTTATCTTTTCCTTTAAAATCAATGAATTCTATTCATCAAAAAATATTAAAAAAGCCAATTAAATCCACAGCATGAATTTTAATGATATTGCAGATTTTCAATGATATAATAGGTGATTAAAGTTCTTGTATCTCTGCAAATTCTTAGAATTGACCGCTTTCTTTGGTATAAAAGAATTCTACGCATCAAAAACAATCAGAAAAACCAAACATATCGAAGCTTTAAATACTTTTTTAAAAAAGTAATTTTTTCTGGACCTGTCAGGGGGCCTTACGGAAATTCAATAAAACGGACACCGACAATCTTCTTGAAATTTTTCATTTTGAGGCACTATAAATGGTTTTTTTAAGTGTTCATATCACTGCAAATCCTTCGAACTTATCTTTCCTTTAAATCAATGAATTCTATTCATCAAAAAATATTAAAAAAGCCAATTAAATCCACAGCATGAATTTTAATGATATTGTAGATTTTCAATGATATAATAGGTGATTAAAGTTCTTGTATCTCTGCAAATTCTTAGAATTGACCGCTTTCTTTGGTATAAAAGAATTCTACGCATCAAAAACAATCAGAAAAAACCAAACATATCGAAGCTTTAAATACTTTTTTAAAAAAAGTAATTTTTTCTGGACCTGTCAGGGGGGGTCCTTACGGAAATTCAATAAAACGGACACCGACAATCTTCTTGAAATTTTTCATTTTGAGGCACTATAAATGGTTTTTTAAGTGTTCATATCACTGCAAATCCTTCGAACTTATCTTTCCTTTAAAATCAATGAATTCTATTCATCAAAAAATATTAAAAAACCAATTAAATCCACAGCATGAATTTTAATGATATTGCAGATTTCAATGATATAATAGGTGATTAAAGTTCTTGTATCTCTGCAAATTCTTAGAATTGACCGCTTTCTTTGGTATAAAGAATTCTACGCATCAAAAACAATCAGAAAAACCAAACATATCGAAGCTTTAAATACTTTTTTAAAAAGTAATTTTTTCTGGACCTGTCAGGGGGGTCCTTACGGAAATTCAATAAAACGGACACCGACAATCTTCTTGAAATTTTTCATTTTGAGGCACTATAAATGGTTTTTTAAGTGTTCATATCACTGCAAATCCTTCGAACTTATCTTTCCTTTAAAATCAATGAATTCTATTCATCAAAAAATATTAAAAAAGCCAATTAAATCCCACAGCATGAATTTTAATGATATTGTAGATTTTCAATGATATAATAGGTGATTAAAGTTCTTGTATCTCTGCAAATTCTTAGAATTGACCGCTTTCTTTGGTATAAAAGAATTCTACGCATCAAAAACAATCAGAAAAAAAAACATATCGAAGCTTTAATACTTTTTTAAAAAGTAATTTTTTCTGGACCTGTCAGGGGGGGTCCTTACGGAAATTCAATAAAACGGACACCGACAATCTTCTTGAAATTTTTCATTTTGAGGCACTATAAATGGTTTTTTAAGTGTTCATATCACTGCAAATCCTTCGAACTTATCTTTCCTTTAAAATCAATGAATTCTATTCATCAAAAAATATTAAAAAAGCCAATTAAATCCACAGCATGAATTTTAATGATATTGTAGATTTTCAATGATATAATAGGTGATTAAATTCTTGTATCTCTGCAAATTCTTAGAATTGACCGCTTTCTTTGGTATAAAAGAATTCTACGCATCAAAACAATCAGAAAAAAAAACATATCGAAGCTTTAAATACTTTTTTAAAAAAAAGTAATTTTTTCTGGACCTGTCAGGGGGGTCTTACGGAAATTCAATAAAACGGACACCGACAATCTTCTTGAAATTTTTCATTTTGAGGCACTATAAATGGTTTTTTAAGTGTTCATATCACTGCAAATCCTTCGAACTTATCTTTCCTTTAAAATCAATGAATTCTATTCATCAAAAAATATTAAAAAAGCCAATTAAATCCACAGCATGAATTTTAATGATATTGTAGATTTTCAATGATATAATAGGTGATTAAAGTTCTTGTATCTCTGCAAATTCTTAGAATTGACCGCTTTCTTTGGTATAAAAGAATTCTACGCATCAAAAACAATCAGAAAACAAAACATATCGAAGCTTTAAATACTTTTTTAAAAAAGTATTTTTTTCTGGACCTGTCAGGGGGGGTCCTTACGGAAATTCAATAAAACGGACACCGACATCTTCTTGAAATTTTTCATTTTGAGGCACTATAAATGGTTTTTAAGTGTTCATATCACTGCAAATCCTTCGAACTTATCTTTCTTTAAAATCAATGAATTCTATTCATCAAAATATTAAAAAGCCAATTAAATCCACAGCATGAATTTTAATGATATTGTAGATTTTCAATAATATAATAG
Organism: Doryteuthis pealeii; assembly: GCA_023376005.1. Classification (NCBI taxonomy): domain Eukaryota; kingdom Metazoa; phylum Mollusca; class Cephalopoda; order Myopsida; family Loliginidae; genus Doryteuthis; species Doryteuthis pealeii. Next base: position 5,381,511 of record CM042155.1, read on the forward strand.
GTGATTAAAGTTCTTGTATCTCTGCAAATTCTTAGAATTGACCGCTTTCTTTGGTATAAAAGAATTCTACGCATCAAAAACAATCAGAAAACCAAACATATCGAAGCTTTAAATACTTTTTTAAAAAGTAATTTTTTCTGGACCTGTCAGGGGGGGTCCTTACGGAAATTCAATAAAACGGACACCGACAATCTTCTTGAAATTTTTCATTTTGAGGCACTATAAATGGTTTTTTAAGTGTTCATATCACTGCAAATCCTTCGAACTTATCTTTCTTTAAAATCAATGAATTCTATTCATCAAAAATATTAAAAAAGCCAATTAAATCCACAGCATGAATTTTAATGATATTGTAGATTTTCATAATATAATAGGTGATTAAAGTTTCTTGTATCTCTGCAAATTCTTAGATTGACCGCTTTCTTTGGTATAAAAGAATTCTACGCATCAAACAATCAGAAAAACCAACATATCGAAGCTTTAAATACTTTTTTAAAAAAGTAATTTTTTCTGGACCTGTCAGGGGGGTCCTTACGGAAATTCAATAAAACGGACACCGACAATCTTCTTGAAATTTTTCATTTTGAGGCACTATAAATGGTTTTTTAAGTGTTCATATCACTGCAAATCTTCGAACTTATCTTTCCTTTAAAATCAATGAATTCTATTCATCAAAAAATATTAAAAAAAGCCAATTAAATCCACAGCATGAATTTTAATGATATTGTAGATTTTCAATAATATAATAGGTGATTAGTTCTTGTATCTCTGCAAATTCTTAGAATTGACCGCTTTCTTTGGTTAATAGAATTCTACGCATCAAAACAATCAGAAAAACAAACATATCGAAGCTTTAAATACTTTTTTAAAAAAGTGATTTTTTTCTGGACCTGTCAGGGGGGTCCTTACGGAAATTCAATAAAACGGACACGACAATCTTCTTGAAATTTTTCATTTTGAGGCACTATAAATGGTTTTTTAAGTGTTCATATCACTGCAAATCCTTCGAACTTATCTTTCCTTTAAATCAATGATTCTATTTCATCAAAAATATTAAAAAAGCCAATTAATCACAGCATGAATTTTAATGATATGTAGATTTTCAATAATTATAGGTGATTAAAGTTCTTGTATCTCTGCAAATTCTTAGAATTGACGCTTTTTTGGTTAAACGAATCTACGCATCAAAAACAATCAGAAAAAAACAACATATCGAAGCTTTTAAATACTTTTAAAAAAAAGTTAATTTTTTCTGGCCTGTCAGGGGGGGTCCTTACGGAAATTCATAAAACGGACACCGACAATCTTCTTGAAATTTTTCATTTTGAGGCACTATAAATGGTTTTTAAGTGTTCATATCACACTGCAAATCCTTCGAACTTATCTTCCTTTAAAATCAATGAATTCTATTCATCGAATAATATTAAAAGAGCCCAATTAATCCCAGCATGAATTTTAAAATGATAATTGTAGATTTCTCATCTCCAGACGTTGAATCTGCTTCTGTATCTGCAAATTCTTAGAATTGACCGCTTTCCTTTGGGTATACAAAAGAATTCCACGTCAACACTACGAAACCACATACATCGAGACTTCAAACTACTTCTTAACACCACACGTGCCCTTTTCTGGACTGTACGCTGGGCGTCCTTACGGAAATTCAAAAAAACGGACACCGACAATACTTCCTTACGGAAATCCAAAAAACGCGCACACCGCAATTTCGCATCTCATTGATTCTCGGCCGCACAATAAGGCCAGTTTGTAGGACAACTCTGCAATTCAAACCTAAATCAATTCGTTTTAACATCGGCCTTACGTCCTCTACAAAAACATTATCAGAAAAACAACACAACACTATCGCACAACTTTAAATTCACTTCAGCACTAAGGGTTCTTTCCGGAACTATACGTAAATTCAATTAAACCGCACAGTTTTATAAATTTGTGATTTTGAGGCACTATAAGTTTTTTTTTAAGATGAAGGGGATAACTCTTCCACTGATTGCTGAAGCGGCCCTTTCATGTCCCCCGATAACTTTAACTTCTTTTTTCTATCTATTCGAACACAATTGTATGGATTAAGTTTTCCTACAATTTTTCAAAATTACAAACAGAATCGCACATCAATGCCGCTGAAATCACTCCCACACTTGTTGTATTGGCTATAGGAGTTACGTGGTGTTTTGAGAAATTTAGGCTATGCTACAAAAAAAAAAAAACGAAACTTGAAATATGATTTTTGATACTATAAATAGAGTTATGAGTTACATTTGATATAAGAGGAGATATATTATGAGTAGTGTACTCTCCTTCATCAAATACAGACATATAGATCTCCGTTTTGAGATCTCCCAAAAAAATAATTAAATTCGAAAACCAACACATGAGGAGTGTATCCTGTCTTTCTATGCCATCGGATCTACAGCTCAATACATACTTGTATGGCCCAGCCGAGAATATAGTGTACTCTCGTAGATGAAACTGGACTTTAACGATTGGAATATGCCGAAACCAAGGCCAGTTGTAGGACAACTCTGAATTCAAATGAATATATGATTTTAAAAATGACCTTGTCTAAATACCTGATCCGTGCGGAAGAGGCTGGGTAATTACTACCCCCGAGAATACATATATATAATCTCTAATTATGCGCACCTAAGAAGAAATATTATACTGTCAACTATATTCTATCTCAAAGATACCCAGAGAATACAATACTGATTCAAACCTGCTTAATTCCGTTTGTAAAATGAACTTTCTTCCTAATCATAACATACCAAATGAAATCATTGGGCAACGGGATAACTCAAAACCCCACATAATCATCAAAATCCTGTAATACCTCAACTCCTCCCTCCGCTCTCTCATTTCATGTTACCAAGGTAGACAGATTCCCATATGATGATAATCTGTATATGATAGATTTCCTATGCATATATTGGCATGCTTTCTGTTGATGAGCATAATTGCATCGTGAGGTATGTCGAACTGTCTTAACTATTAATAGAGACTTGCCATGTATGTAAAGAAGTTTTATTTTTATGGCGGAATCAAAAATAACACGTTCAATTAAGTTGATCTTTCAATCAGCTCGATTGTAATTTCCGTAACACTCGTTTTTGTGGGTGCATACTTCCAGGATCTATTGAAAAAGGGCATCCAGCCATACGTGTGTAGTTCACATGAGTTTCTTTTCCTCTAAGCGCTTTTGTTAATAGTCCAACTGGTGCAGCCCATATAGTAGCATATATGTCTCTGTCTCTGTCTCTCTGTCCACATCAGGATAC
>CM042155.1:5384900-5397400 GCA_023376005.1 Doryteuthis pealeii
GACGGCTAGCTGCAGAGGCGTGTTGCATTCACATAGCGCTATTACCCTTGGGAAAGGTATGAATTCAATTCTCCGCCCAGTTAGGGGCAAATAGCAGGGAATACTGGATCTTTAGCCTTGGCTGGCAACCAGTCTTGAAGAAGGAATACTCTGAATTCAAACCTGTTAAACTCCGCTTAAGAATTGGACTTTCTGTTACATCCTGCTTCTGTGGAGAGGTTGGGTAAATATACAAGGTGTGTCGTAAAATTATCGAGATTGAAGCTGTATTTACCACGACTGAAATGAACAATGAATGGAACGTTAATTTTTTCAGAATATAAGGTGTGTCGTAAAAGTGCGAATGTGAAGCTGTATTTACCAAGATAGAAATGAACAATGAATGGAACTTTTTTTTTTCAGAATAAAAGGTGTGTCGTAAAAGTGCCGAGTTTGAAGCTGTATTTACCAAGATAGAAATGAACAATGAATGGAACGTTATTTTTTTTCAGAATACAAGGTGTGTCAAAAAGTACAAAAATGTCGATCCTTTTTTGACACACCTTGTATATACCGTAAAACAAAACAAAAAAACAAACAAACAAACAAGTCTTATTCAGGCTTTGACCAAATAACCATGTGGTTTCTTAACGCTTTCAATCTCCGATTTTCTCTTTCTTTGCAAGTCTTCCTTTTTTTTTGTCTTTTTTTTTTGTCTTTTTTTTTATCTTTTTGTTTTTCTTTTTTGCATGATAACACACCGCCATTGTCGAGAGATAATTTCCATTAGACGCCACATAAAATTTCACAAGAAAATTTTTCTTCTCCGTGAAGAGAAAATATGTCGAAAATCCCCCCCCAAAAAACCTCAACCATTTGCATTACACAATCACCAGAATCGGAAAGTCTTGGCAAAAAAAATAATATCAATAGCATCAATTATCCATTAATCATATCACGTATCACAAAATTGATCTGAAGAAAAGAACTCCTATTCACAACTAATAACAATTCTATCACGATTTACCATATTTTTTTCTATTAATCATTCGAGTAACAAAACTTAAACAAAAAGGACTTTGATACACAACGACAAAAAAGCTAAGAAAACTTGTGGAATCTAGCTGTTGCATAGCGTGTCGTCACTGTACTAAATTGCAATAGTTTTATCTTCGTTGTAAGGGATGACAATAACACCAAAGTTATCCTCCAGAAGTTTATTGAAATAAATTCAAGCTTCTTAACTTCGAGAGAGAGGGTCAGTTTAATTAATATATTCAGTCTTTAGACTTTCGGTCCTTCGATTAAATTTCTGGGCGACAAGCTTTTTCAGTTGGTAAATATTAACGCTAGCTTTTCCGACACCAACTACACGAGGTCCCGCTCGGCCGACTACTGACCCCGATCACCTCCCTCTCTCTCCGGGTGACTGCCTCCGGGACTAACTGACGACTGACCTGTCTCGGGCCCTCGGTTCTTTTATATTCATAGCTACACCCACATATTTTTATCTCTTGATCTGATAACGGGCAGTTGTAAAAACTTCTTTGTTTAATAAAACCAGAAATTCATATTTCCGTTTGTACAATATATAACATAGCATAAAGAATTTACAAAGAGTGACAGTGGTCGAGAATGCTTTTCAAACATTGGACTCCACAGTCACAAGAGGCGCTGTAACTTTAGAGGCACAATAACTATATTATAGTCTTCCGAGACTGCAATGCCAATAATGAAGAGCGACAGTCGATGATGAGTGAGAGAGTCATGGGTATCCGTGATGTCAGCATACATTGATGGTGATAGTGTCTGTCTGTCTGTCTGTGTATGACCAGTTGGCACTAACACCAGTGATCCAATCATGATAAAAAATTCAAACGTATGTTAAGCAAATATTCAGTAACAGTACAGAAGTCAGTCAACCCAGGGGTGGTGTCAAAGTTTAGGTACTGGATATGTATGCCGAAAAAAGGGGGGGGCGCTTAATGAAAAATTGAGATATTGTGAAAAAGTACCTGGTACCTATTTCTTAAGCATAACATTTAGTATCTTGATGTAGATTTAATAATTCATATAATATGTTAATGAATTATCTTATTATATTATATCTAGATAATAAATTCAAATAATTTACAATAAACTATTTCAATATTTTTAAATGCATGACACGATGTCATTGTTTATATTAATTTTAACTTTTAACTTTTAACACTCTGTGATTAATTAAGTTTTGGTTTGTTTTGTTTTACGGCATATCAACCTCAGTGGGTCATTTAATGCCGATAAAGTTTTGAAATAGATTAATTCTTAATGGATACACAATTTTATTTTAACAAATAATTTTTTCTGTTTAACCCATATATGGGACCTGAACAGGTACTACCACTCCGGGTCAAAGTGGACCAGGGAGCAACAGTGATGAAGGAGTGCCCCACATTCCCCAAACCTCTAAAACTGTAACCTCACAATCAGATAGAGTTTAACTTAATTCCCTGAACATGTTGACCCTCAGCCACCGCCTTCTAGCACCCATATGATAAAAAGGCTTGCCATAAGGCAATAGGATTGGGCAATCATATAGGTGTTAGGACTTGACGTAACCAGCCGATTGATCGGAGGAGCCTCTCCGACCGCCTGTCTAGCCTGAGTAAGGATCTAAGTGGAGTGTTGCAGATCATTGACAGCTCATCCACCAAGACTCCGTCCTTAAGCATCACGGATCACCACCCCCGGCCAATAGGTAGCCCCATTTGGGGGAGTCTTACCCCTCTGAAGAGGTGCAGTCGGTGCATTCTAACGCCCCATCAACTAGGCGTTGTGATCAATTAACATTTTCCACTGAATGGCTTTAATGAAAAATAAATATCCCTTAGAAAATATACTTTTACCAATTATATTTGTGTATGATTTTATGAATACTGATATCTTTGAAAAAAAGGCATTGTACTTTGTATAGAAATATATAATTGTAAGTGTAACGTTGTCCCTTTTTTCTGGGCACTAGAACGATATCTGTAACGTTGTCGTATATCTGGTCACAGTACCCAAAGCGATATACATAACGGGGCGGTGGTGGTGGCGGCGGCGATATATTCACGGTACTAAAAATGTCTTCTTGTTGATAAAAACTACAACGCGAGAAATATGTAGTCACAACTGCTAGTCTTTATTATCGTGCTCGCCTCGTGTTCTGTATCGGAGAGGAGGAAAGGCAGAGAGAAAGAGAGAGAGAACACTACTTGATTACTGTGACTCCATACTAGGCACCAAAGGGCCGTCCGTTCCCCTATGCGTCCGAAAACAAAAAGAGATTCGTCATTTTCTTCGTCGTTCCACGTCACCACGTGACTTCCGGTCAACACCCGAAACTTCCAGTTGACACTCAATTCTCCATTCGGGGTCACGCTACGGTCAAACCATCGTTCATCCTGTTTTGCTCATCACTATTTTTTAAACCTTTATCATCTCTCACTTATTTCTTTCTTCCTCCTTTTCTAATATAGTAGTTCCAGCTCACAAAAGCCAGGACCTTCATTATCTCGTTACATAAGCAAATAAAAAATCATATTTCATAAATATACCGAGCAAATCGTAGCTTGGCTATTTACGTATCCCTGTGCAAAAAATATGAGAATTCCTAACCTATTCGTTAAATTACTCAGAGCGAATCTGGAGAGGATTCGGTCTAATAACAGGTCAGGGTTATCCGCTGAACAGATATGATTTTGCAAAACTCAAAATCCGTAAGAATACTACAGTAACATCACTAATGACCTCCTTTAGTGCATGTTTAACAAAAGTATACATTTACCAATTATATTTATCATCTTATGGATGATGATATTGTTACACACTGGACCCGTCAAAGAACACAAACACTTGTATTTAGGAGAATGTAAGATGAGATGTTTATTTTCCGCGGTTGTGTACAGCTGAGAGTCGTTGGCAAGGTTACGCAACGTGGAGCCTTCGGGAGTTGTTTCAAGTGATCTCGAACCTGATCGTCGTCTGTCTAATCGATCTCTACGGGCTTCTTTTATTGTAGTCTAACCCCCGGTGTCACGCCTCTTTGTTCGTGACATCTACGCAGTTTTTTCTGTAGACACGCTTCTTCGCCCACGCAGTCTGTTTTCATTGGCTATGGGCTACGCCTACAGATTTCTGCACCGAAATCATGTCAAATATTCACCTGCATTTCCAGGTGCAAAAGGTCAGGTCAGGGCCACATCCTGTATTCGTTTCCAGGCTGCACCTGACCCCCATGCACTTCCTATTCAGCCTGGTCCTTGGGTGCACTGATCAGACAATATATTACAATATCACTGAAAAATTTCCTTGTTTTGTATAGAAATGTAGAATTGTAAGCAAATAAAAATATCCTATTTTTTAAATGTACCGAGCAAGTCTCTGATTGGCTGTTACGTATCTCTGTGCCAATATATAAGAATTCCTGAACGATTCGTTAAATTGCACAGAGCGAATCTGGAAAGGAGTCGGTCTAATAAGAGGTCAGGGTTATCCGCTGAACAGATATGATTTTGCAAAACTCAAAATCCGTAAGAATACTGGAGTAACATCACTAATGACTTCCTTTAGTGCATGTTTAACAAAAGTATACATTTACCAATTATATTTCTTTATCATCTTATGGATGATGATATCACTGAAAATTTCTTGTGTTTTGTATAAAAATGTAGAATTGAAAGCAAATAAAAAAAATCCTAATTTTTAAATGTACCAAGCAAGTCCATGTCCAACCCGTCCTTCGGGACGGGGTCCGGTGTGCTTCGGCCACTGGACCGGTGTGTTAAATTAATAGCGTCGATCCCAGGGGCTATCCCCCAGGCAACACCTGCACCCTTGATTTAAAGGGACAGGGCTGGGTTTATTGCCCAGCGCCTGAGGCGCCCCCTTGAGGGGGAATGCCGAAGGGATCGACGCAATTCTTGTTATTTCCCGCCAATGAGCTTCGGCTTGTGGGTGGGCCCACGTTAAAACGAGGCCTTGTACCCAGCCCATACAAGTGGGGTATGAGGCAAATATCCAAGCAAGTCTCTGCTTGGCTGTTACGTATCTCTGGGCCAATATATAAGAATTCCTGAACGATTCGTTCCAGAGTGAATCTGTAGAGGAGTCGGTCTAATAACAAGTCAGGGTTATCGGTTGGACAGATATGATGCTGCAAAATTCGAAATCTAAAAGGATATTGGAGTAACATCACAAATGACCTCCTTTAGTGCATTTCGGCGGTGTTTAACAAGATTATACAATTAACAAAGGTTATTGGCATATCACCACATGAATATTGATACCTCTGAAAAATTTCATTGTGTTTTGTATCAAAATGTAGAATTATAAGCAACTCGTCCTCGTCCTAGTGATTATGCTAAATTGCTTCTAATGGTGAGGTTCCAAGAGAGTACCTTGTTGATCCTATGAGTTTTTCATCTGAACCTCGAACATAAAATCATTTGTCCGTTTACAAAGCTGAGATAAAATGTTTTTCTATTATTGATGAAGTTTTGATGATATCATTTGTTAGTATTATTTGTATCATTCGGACTATTATCCTCATCTTCATTGTTATCTGTACAACGTTTTGGCCGATGTGCCCTCCGACCTTCTTCAGATATTTCTTCTTGTCATAATCAAGATCAATCATGGAACTTTGAACCTAACCTTTTATTCAATCCATGGGGGTATCCTGTTCTCATTCCGCTAACCATAGCTAGGGTAGAGGCATTAAGTGTTAATTATTATTCTGTTACTGCTGCCCCTGTCCAGGTTCCCGTTTACGACAAAAGGTTCCAGAGTTCGAAAAGAAAGTTCCCGATTCCGAGAAGGTTCCCGAGTCCGACAAGAAATACCTGAGGAAAGCCGGAGGGCACATCGACCGAAACGTTGTACAGATAACAATGGAGATGCGAACAATAGTCCGATTAATACAAATCTTATTATAATGGAGATTGTGGGTTTGTATGTCTGTAACCGAAACTATATTACTATTCAAGTCACAATTCCCTTTGTTATGTACATCATATTCTCCATGATTTTATTTTTTATTTAAACCTCAATTATTAATAAAATTGTTTTACATCATTAAGACTGTTGACCATATCTACATACTAATAGCATGTAATTGTATTTATATATACAACAAAATAGCGGTTTACAGTGTGAATTGGAAGTCTAATTTAGATATTGATCTTTAAAATTTGATTTTAATAAATATATGCTTAGTATTATTGATTTCTAATTGTTTGGTTTTATATTAATGAATATGAGCAAAGATCTCAGGGATAAATCTTAAAAGAAATCCATTAACAAGAAGAAATAACTGTAATATTATTCTTTACTTCCTATTTTAACTAAATAGTTAAATTAGGAAAATTTACCAATGAAAGACGGGGGTAAGTGAAAATGATGGAAGAGTTAGTTTCAAAGTTGTTCTATTTTTCAATCATACCCCCTCTGTTCAAAATATTCTAATCTGAAATATTATTCAGTTTCATTAGCCTTTCTAATTTAACATGATATTTTATTATATTAAAACTTAGATACTTGCACCCGGAGGGTGCATATATTTGCTAGTAATAATAATCATCATGCCTCATCTAAAAAATTCAGAGAAATAATATAATTTGTTATTATTTTGTATGTACACTGCACCAGTAATCTGGTTTCTTCCTTGGCATATTACTCATGTAGAGTATCTTGGGCAATAATGACATGGGACAGCCCATCCCTCTCCAGGTCTAAAACTGGTTTGGAGGCGCGTGGTGTAATGGCTAGAGTTTTAGGAGATGGACTCGTCGGTCCGAGTTCAAATCCTAGACGAAACTGTCTACCTTTCATATGGCGCTAATCCACCTGCACTCCCTCCACCTATGGGTAAATAGCAGGGCAGACTGGGCTCTTTAACCCTGGCCGGATAATCAGTCTGGGAGAAGGAAAACTCTGAATTAAAACATGTTAAACTCCTCCTAAAATGACCTTGTGTCACACACTGCTCGGGTGGAGGGGTTGGTAAATATGTAAAACTGGTTTGGATCCAGAGTTTTCCTTCTCCTAAACAGGTTGCCATTCCAGTATTAAAGAGCTCAGTCAATCCTACTACTTTACCCGAATCTGAAAGGAGACTAGTCGGAGTCATACTTTTTCCAATGTGAAAGGAGACTATTTCCCAATGGTATAAGCACAATGCGAAATGAAATTATTTAAGATTCGAACACAAATACCTGAGTCAATTTCCTACGACGATAACCGTTTCGCAACAAGCGCATCTAAATGTGTATACTTTGCATAATTTTCTAATCATAAATAATAAAAGATACTTGAAAAATAATAACTTTACACAAGTAATCAATTAGATCTTGCAAAAATAATTATTATTTAAAAAAATGGGGAAATATTTTAACAGTAATCGGGGGGTGGGGGGAGAATAAAGTTAATAAAAAAATGTCATTAATTATTCCACATTTGCCACCTGGCGTCAAACTAGATAACAATTTCTAAATAAACCAGAAACAGAAGCCATAAATATTAAATACTTTTATTTCAAATTGAATAGCTAAATAAACGTCTTCGTATCTATATACGATTTCATCTCATTATGTCTGAGCTAACTTTTTCTATATCACAATAACGAGCTCTTTGAATTATTTACGTTGGAATACACAATGTTGCTTCAGTGTCCATGTGATATTATAACTTCTCAGTCGGTAGAGCGTTCGGCTAGAAACCACAATGTTCTTGGTTTGATACCGGCCCTCGCCAACTCAGCGTATGAGTAGCACAGGAATATGAGCGGTAAAGCGAGGAGAGGATGGTAGGTGTGGCGCTCCACCTCAGATGCAAAAACAATATCCTTGGTCTAGCGCTAGTGAAAAGGGGATAGACTCCCTCGCTGATTGGCTGATACCGACTTTAGCCCCCCCCCCCCGAGGACTTACTGATATGAAATGAACGTGTTGGACTACGATATTGTAGTTCGGAATCAAGTCGGACAATTACGTTCACTTTCAGACATACCTTTCAGAACGGTATGAATCCCCTTATCGACCCCCAGCTACTCAGCTATGCGTTAAACAGTAACTCTTATTGGACTATATGTGCTATAAGATGTACGAGAAATCACTTTTATTTATGGAATTTCCCAAATAGCAGTAGCAGCTAGCATTTCCAGTAAAATCCCCGTAAAATTCTGTCGACTGTTCTTTGAGCCAATTCTTCACTTCAGATTGCACTTCATCGTCACTGGAATAATATTTGCCTCTCAAACCATCTTTCATTGAGCTCCATTTATTCCAGTGGCGAGGAAGTGAAGTCCCTAATGAAGAAGTGGCTCAAAGAACAGCTAACAGAATTTTACCGGACAGGGATACATGCTCTCATTCGAAGGTAGAACATTGCTATTGAGAGAAATTCTTACCTTCAGATCGTCACTGGAATAATTTTTGCCCCTCAAACCCTCTTTCTTGTAGCCCCATTTATTCCAGTGGCGAGGAAGTGAAATCTATAGTGAAAAAGTGGCTCAAAGAACAGTCAACAGAATTTTACGGGGCAGGGATACATGCTCTTATTCGAAGGTGAAACATTGCTATTGAGAGAAACGGTGACTTTGAGAAGAAGTAAGGATGTGATCCACAGAGAACCAGCTTCATTTTGATGCATGATACATGTTCCTGTGTTGGTACTCATACTGTCCTAAACAAAATGATATTACTCTTTGACTCACCCTCGTATATATATATATATATATATATATATATATATATATGGGTATGACGATAAACTGCATATAATGGTGAAGTTCCAATTTTGGAGCTCTGGGCAGTGTGGAGTACCCCTTCATCTCCATTCATTCCTTTCTTTTATTTTGTCTGTTTTTTTTCTTTCCTTTTTTCTTGTTTCTAATTCTCTTTCTTTCTTTTTTTCTATTTCTCTTTTCTCGAACTTTTCTTTTCTTTTTCTACTTCTCTTTTTTTCTTTCGTTCTATTTCTCTCTTTCTCCCTCCCCTCTCTTTCTTTCTTTCTTTCTTTCTTTCTACTTCTCTTTCTTTTTAATTTTTTTTCTGTATTCTTACTTCTCTTTCGTTCTTTCATTTTCTTTCTCTTTCTTTCACACTTTCCTTTTCTCTCTGTTGTCAGTCCTTTCGTTCGTTCATTCTTTCTCTCAAGTGGTATTACCTGGATCAATGGATTAAATAGAAACATGATTTTTAAAAAAGACTGAGTTTGAAAAAATGTGAATACTCATCAAGAATGACCCAATGTAATCGTACTTGTTAGGATCCCATCTATGAATCCAGTAGATAATGTATTTACACATCCATATTAAATGCCACATGTTTGCTGTCGTAGTTTCAATGTTTAGTCCAATTTCTATTTAATATTTATTCAGAACAAATGCTTATTGACAAACTTGTTAAAAACTTGGATTTTATCAGGAAAATTTTCGATTTCTTTTTGTTTTAATCGTAACAAATCAAAACTAAAGAATTTTATTTTATTTATTTAAAAAAAAACTTCTAATCTAAGAAGAAATCATAAATTCTTATCCCATCTAGTATAATGCACCCAACTATTCTCGCTCCAGCTATGGGTAAATAATAGAGCAGACTAGGCTCTTTAACATTGGGTAATCAAACAAAAAAGAAAAGCTCAAAATTCAAACCTGTTAAACTGCTTGAAATTGACCTTTTGTCATCCTACTCAGGAGGGGTTAGTAAATATGTATGGTTTAAATAAAAAAGTAAGTCGTCGAGGCGGCCTAATGTCGATACGAGTCATACAGCGAGGGAGTCTATCCCCTTTAACTAGCGCTAGACCAAGGAGATTATTTAACATCTGAGGTGGAGCGCCACACCTACCATCAGCTCCTTACTTTACCGCACAGATCCTGTGCTACTCATACACTGAGTTGGCCATGGCCGGTATTGAACCAAGAACATTGTGGTTCCTAGCCGGACGCTCTACCAACTGAGCTAAAAAAATCGTTTTCGATAGAATTGCGTGCTAAAACGAGTTATGAATGTACAATGAACACCCTTTCCTTGACTTCTATGCATAAGATAACCTTAGATGGTTTGACATGCTGTTAAAATGAATCAACCATAAAGTTCTTCCACTTGAATAATTATTCATGAGTTAAAAATATTTAGAAACTTTGAAAAAAATTCAAATAAACTTCCGGCCCTGTCGGCTGGGGCGTTAGAATGCACCGACTGCACCTCTGCAGAGGATAAGACTCCCCCAAATGGGGCGACCAGTTGGCCGTGGGTGGCGATCCGTGATGCTTAAGGATGGAGTCTTGGTGGATGAGCAGTCCATGACTGCAACACTCCACTTTGACCTTACTTAGGCTAGACGGGCGGTCGGAGATGCCCCCTCCGATCAATCGGCTGGTCACGTCAAGCCCTAGCACCTATATGATTGCCCCAACTCTATTGCCTTATGGCAAGCCCCAATCCTTCTTATCATATGGGTGCTAGAGGATGGTGGCTGAGGGTTATATATCCTGGGAATGACGTTAAACTCTATCTGATTGTGAGGTTCCAGTTTTGGAGGTTTGGGGAATGTGGAGCACCCCTTCATCATCATTGCTTCCTGGTCCACTCTGTCCCGGAGTGGTAGTACCTGTTAGGGTCCCATCTATGGGTTAAACAGAAAAATGTATTTATAAAAAAATTGTATATCCATTAATTGAATTTATTTCAAAACTTTATCGGCATTAAAATGACCCACTGAGGTTGATATGCCGTAAAACAAAACAAACCAAAACCAACTCAATCAAATAAACTTGGATATCCAAGTTAACTGGAAAAATTGCAACGCTAGAAAAAAGTAGGGCAAAACTTTTTTTTTGTTTCTTTTGTTTGTTTTTGGAGTCAGTTTAGAATGAGATGTGTCTTGGAGAACAGTTTCGTTATGGGGGGGAGGGCTTTTATGCTGCCCCCAAAATCTGACTTTTCGCTTATCACATTAAATCGGCTTATACGGTCGTGCATCTGAAAGCCGCTTCAACTTATGCTTTTTCTGATGTGCTAGATTCATGGCATTAAAAGAAAAGAAGGGTCGACTGAAGAATTTTAGCTGTTGGGCATCTAAGAAAGTGACAAGACCAGGAAATGAATTATGCTCTTCTATTAACCACCAGTCAGTTTTATTTTCTAAGGTTCGGCAATTTTCTATGGAGACCCTCAACATGTGTATTAACCTCCGTAACTTTTAAGTCTTTGGAAAGTTATAGTTGGATGCTGGAAACCAACATTTTATGACATCTTTATTCTTACTTCTTTCTTACTACAGAGTTTTATCTATAGCGTGTAATGCAAAAAAAAAAAAATTCTTTTTTTATAACTTTTGAAGTTGGTTAGTTTTACAGCATGTTGTGTTATTTTATATGTTTTAACTGTACCTAGAAAAAGAGATAGATAGATAGATAAAAAGGCATATATATATATATATATATATATATATATATATATATATATATATATATATATATATATCTTATTATAATGGAGATTGTGTGTTTTTATGTCTGTAACCGAAACTATATTCCTACTTAAGTCACAATTCTCTTAGTTATAGGCATCACATTCTCCATGATTTTATTTTTATTTAACCTCAATTATTAATAAAATTGTCTTACATTATTAATACTGTTAACTATGTCTACATATTGACAACATGCAATTATATTTATATATTCAACAAAATAGCGGTTTACAGTGTGAACGGAAAGGCTAATTTGCATATTAATATTAAAAAATCCAATTTAATAAATATGTGCTTAGTATTATTGATTTCTGTTTGGTTTTATTTTAATGAATATTAGCAAAAATCTCTTCAATGAATCTTAAATGAAATCCATTAACAAGATAAAATAACTCATTTTATTCTTTACTTCCTCTTATAACTAAATACTTAAATTAGAAAAAATAACAATGAAAGACGAGAGTGATGGAAGAGTAAGTTTCAGTGGTTCCATTTTTTATTATACTCCCTCTGTTTCAAATCTTTTTATCTGTATTCTTATTTAGTTTCATTAGCCTTTCTAATTTAATACAATATTTTATTACATTAAAACTTAAATACTTGCACCCGGAGGGTGCATATATTTGCTAGTATATATAGTAAATGAAGAAAAACTCTAAACTTGCTTCATTACAATAATTTATTTCAACCGTATTAATACGGCATCTTCAGGTAATCACAAGAACATGACTCTTACTGAGAATTTCCCAAAGTAACATCTCTTTTATATCTCTCAATTTAGGGGAGGGAGGGTTGGTGTCTTATTTTGGAATGGGTAGGGTTAGTTTCTTTGGATGAGGCGGGGAGGTCTATGTTTTGGATGAGGTGTGGCTTGCTCTGTCCTTTTACTCACTGGTATTAGGCACATTGAGCTCTCCTTATGGTCTACCTGCATCAGCTTGGTTAAACCACACATGGAAAGACCCTAACTACGGAAAAAAAACTATATATATATATATATATATATATATATATATATA
>CM042155.1:5404900-5407400 GCA_023376005.1 Doryteuthis pealeii
TCTGAGGCCACACCTACCATCAGCTCCTGACTTTACCGCATAGACGCCTGTGCTACTCACACGCTGAGATGTCGAGGGTCGGTATCGAACAAGGAACCTTGTGGTTCCTAGGCAGACGCTCTACCGACTGAACTAAACCGGCCCTACGATCTGTAATTGTCTAAAAAGTTCTGGAGAACACAAGTAAAACGGGATAACCCCTCCCCAGTCGGGCTGATACCCCCTACCCCAGAAAAACAAATCACACCAATACCTACCCCGCCTCAATACTCTACATACAAAAAATCCTAAATTCAATTTACCTACGACTCGCCAGCATTCAAGAATTATCTAATTTTAAAAGATGTGAAGTCGTCGCGGTGGTCTAAAGTCGGTATGAGCCAGGCAGCGAGGGAGTCTAACCCCTTTTCACTAACGCTAGATCAAGGAAATTGTTTTGGGCGTTTGTGGCGATGCGCTACACCAACCATTAGCTCATCACTTTACAACACAGATCCCTGTGATACCTACTTAGTAAATAATATCCTAAATATTTCAACGCATAAACCCCTTCCAATAAAAATAGCTCCCACGAAATTTTTTTTTTACATCTGCATTAACCGAGTTCAATATCACTTACAATACCAATTCTAACACGACTGGTAAGTCATCCGTATTTTTTAAACATTTGTCTACTTTGAACACCTAAACTAACTGTTATTCATGCTTAAAAAACTCACTATTTTTTTCTAATTAATATATATATATATATATATATATATATATATATATATATATATATATATATATATATATATATACTAGACAAAACGTGAGCTTTGGATAGATAATTGAGATTGGGGAAAAATGAGTTTTCAAAGTGAAATAATAAAAAAAAATACAGCCGGACTAAACATTAAAATCATTCAGTAAGGCTTCTGAGAAAGGGAAGGTTTGATCTAATTTAAGCTATGGGTTGCTGCTTATGAAATTTAACAAACACATACCTTTCAAATTCTCCCCTCTCTCCCTCTCTTCTCTCCTAGAGAAACTAACTAATATAACGAGGAGTTAATCAAGAGATACATACAGAAGGGGAAATTGATAGGCAGAATATATAGAAAGGGGCGGATCAGTTTTTGACTTAATTGTAAATTAGGACCGATTAGAACCAATTAAAATGAAATTATTTTTCAAACCTTACTCAATCCTAACAGTAAGGAATAATTTAGTATAAATTTCCTGTCAACAAAACTAAACAGTAAAAAAGCCATTAGGAGATAAAAGTTGATTCGCTTAGCTTTAGTATAAGAGATAATTTAGATAAATAATAGCTCTCAGCGAGTTGATCCTCTCATACCGACACAGTTCGGTTGTGAGTGGAAACTGCTTCTCTAGGACCTTAAAAAAGTCACTTACCAATTTATTTTTTTCTCTGAATTTTTTATGTGAGGCTTCATGATTAGTATTATCTGCATTATTCGGACTATCGTCCTCATCTTCATTGTTATCTGTACAACGTTTCGGCCGATATGCCCTCCGGACTTGTGAATCTTATCGCACTTGGGAACCATCAAGAAGGTTCCCGAGTCCGAGATGGTTCCCGAGTCCGACAAGAAATACCTGAAGAAGGCCGGATGGCACATCGGCCGAAAGGTTGTATAGATAACAATGAAGATGAGAACAATATTCCGAATAATGCAGATAATACTAATTTATTTTTTGTCATTTAACTGACGCAAACCATGAAATATTCCCCTATTCCTCCCACCAAACTTTTTATGTTAAACAATAACATTAATAAATATGGCTGGTTTTAGATAATCTATATATTAATACTCTTGTTCCGACCGTTATCATCTTGCAGCACCCTCTGGTGAAAAATGACACTGTCCAAATCGACCAAGCATATAAATGTTGATTATCTGGAGTCCTGTTTCTGCTGAATTCTTATTTCTTGTGAGTGTCCTCATCTCTGTTAAATAATGGACCATTCCGGTTTTTTTATAAAGAAAGAAAAGGACGGAAAAGTACATGCCATATGGAAAAAATATAAGAAAAAAAGAAAGAGAGTAGGATAAAGATAGAGAAAGGGGCGAGGGCGCGGCAGTGATAACGCTAATCTGTTTCTATTGAAAATAACGAAAAGATGAAAAGAAGGATAGAAATTTAAAAAATTTCATAGTTTATTGATGTCCAGTTTAGTGATGTCCAGTTTATTGATGTCATAGTTTAGTGATGTCCAAATATTTTCTACTACGTCATATTTTTCGTAGCATTACCATATTTTTCCTGACTTGTGTATTTTTTGTGGCGTTATAATAATTTTGAAGGCATCCAACATCAACAATGGTGCAGAAAACCGAGCGGTCTGGTGCCTCCTTGTCAAACAAGGAACGAAAAGGAGTGAAAAAGAGAGGAAAGAAGCCGCCACAGAAAAGAGAGCCAGACGGAAGGAGATACAACAACAACTCCAGCAAGCATCACCGTTTGTTTCCAGTCACTACACCAGAAATTGCCA
>CM042155.1:5409900-5447780 GCA_023376005.1 Doryteuthis pealeii
GCAGGAGTTTTGGTAAAACTTTAATAAATATCACTTTTTGCTTCTAGTTGATTACTAGTAATATTGGTTTATGATACTCGTGTTCCTACAAAATATAATCTTGCAACTTATAATCTTGCAACTCCCTCTAGTTAAAAATGAGACAGTCCAAATCGTCCATGATCAAATGCAAAAATTCAAACCCTGGTTATCTGGTGTTGTTTATCCGCTGAATTCCCTCGAAGGAGTGAAGGATTCTAATTAACATTTCATTGTTAACAACTGTCCATGATGATATTGATGCTTCTATTTTGGAAGGATTGAAGGATTCTAATTATCATTTCATAATTATTTGTTATATTAAGAATTTGGATAATTAAAAAATGGCTTTCAGTATAAATGAACACACCTCAAATCCTGGTCACGGCATCATTTATGGGGATAAATCCGATCTCTCTGACAAGCTAAAGAGACGATTCTTCCAGGCTGTGGTTGTGTCGGTACTGCTGTATGGCCGTACCACCTGGACCCTAATGAAGCGCCTCAAGAATAAGCTAGATGGGAGCTGCACAAGAATGCTGCGAGCGGTCCTGAATAAGTCCTGGAAGCAGCACCCCACAAAGAAGCAACCGTATGGCCACCTGCTCCCCATCTCACAAACCATGCGAGTAAGACGGGCTAGACATGCGGGACACTGCTGGAGAAGCAGGGATGAGCTCGTAAGCGACGTACTACTGTGGAAGCCAGCACATGGGCACGCTAATGTGGGCCGCCCAGCCGGAACCTACATTGACCAACTATGTAAGGATGCTGGCTGCTGCGTGGAGGAGCTCCCAGAGTCGATGAATGATAGGGAAGGTTGGCGAGAGATCGTCATGGATATCCGTGCAAACGGCGCGTCATGATGATGATGATATACGAACTTCTCTGCTTGGTATAAATCCAATTCGTTTCTATTCTTCTTATGAGAGACACGCGTGTTTCTGCTTTCATATTTAATGTTCTACTTCCTTTTTGAGTAATTGGCTGATATCTTCATAATCTTCTGTTTATTGTGTACTTCTATTAGGTTTCTCGTAATCGGTCGCTATCTTCATTTCTTTGTCCACCCTGTCGGCTGGGGCGTTAGAATGCACCGACTGCACCTCTGCAGAGGGGTAAGACTCCCCCAATGGGGCTACCTGTTGGCCGTGGGTGGCGACCCGTGATGCTTAAGGATAGAGCACAGGTGGATGAGCAGTTCATGACATGCAATACTCCACTTTGGCCCTATCTTGGGCTAGACGGGCTGTCGGAGAGGCCCCCTCCGATCAATCAAGCACCTATATGATGTTCCCAATCCTATTGCCCTTATGGAAAGCCCCAACCCCTTTTTATCAGATGGGCGCTAGAAGGCGGTGGCTGCGGGTCTACATGACCTGGGAATGACGTTAAACTCTATCTGATGGTGAGATTCCAGTTTTGGAGGTTTGGGGAATGTGGAGCACCCCTTCATCACCATTGCTCCCAGGTCCACTCTGACTCGGAGTGGTAGTACCTGTTAGGCTCCCATCTATGGGTTAAATAGAAAAATGTATTTATAAAAAATTGTATTATCCATTAAGAATTGATTTATTTCAAAACTTTATCGGCATTAAATGACCCACTGAGGTTGATATGCCGTAAAACAAAACAAACCAAACCAAACAATAATTTCTTTGTATTTTGGTTCCAGGAATTTCTAACTTCTCCATCTGGTCTATTTTTGACTGGTCTGGTAAGGTTTCTCTAGTTAGGCCAAAGACTTTTCTGGAACTGACATCAACATTCTTTGCTATGTTAGAAGCCTCCGAGGATTATTCTCAACATGTCTCTTGCCAAGACACATGGTTCTGTCAGAGGGTCCTGGACGGCCTGAGTAAGATGATGTGCACTACTTAGCCTTTGTATTAAATTTTACAATCACCCTATTAACATTAGAAAGTGGGATTAAAAGGTTTTCCGATATTTTGCATTGACTAAGTCCGCCTTCGTATTGACCCACAATACGAGCTCGCAGAAAATCGGAAATCTCTAATGCTTCATGTCCGTGGCATGATGCAGTAATGATCTATCATTGAAACAACAGTTGAAACAAGGTATATTCATTTTAGGCATGACGTAAGAATTTTAATCACCGACTACACAATAATATATATATATATATATATATATATATATATATATATATATATATTATCATAAAGGTACACGGTAATAACCTACTCGAGTTTCACGTGTGTGTTTTTTCGCAAAAAAACACACACGTGAAATCGACTGCAATTAATCAATATCTTGATTAATCCAATGGATTTAACCCTGAAGATCCTAATGGTGAAACTCCAGTAGGTTATTACCGTGTACCTTTATGATAATAAATTTGCCCTACTAACGTGTACTATTGTACTTTTCCTTATATCAACAAATGCCCTGAAGAAGATCTACTTAACAGATCGAAACACTGCAGCTTCAGCTAATAAACATACCACTCATTTTATTTAAACTTTTTTAAATTTCTTTTTTTTATTTAGCTTTTATTTTATTTTAAAATTTTATTTTATTTTAAATTTCTTTTTTTTATTTTAGCTTTTATTTTATTTTAAAATTTTATTTTATTTAAAATTTCTTTTTTTTATTTTAGCTTTTATTTTATTTTAAAATTTTATTTTATTTTAAATTTCTTTTTTTTATTTGAGCTTTTATTTTATTTTAAAATTTTATTTTATTTTAAATTTCTTTTTTTTATTTTAGCTTTTATTTTATTTTAAAATTTTATTTTATTTTAAATTTCTTTTTTTTATTTTAGCTTTTTTAAAAATTTCTCACTACACTACATACTGTCGGATTCACTTCCATCTCTTCACATATGTGCATGTGTTATTCTGATTAGAATTTTATATTGTATCTCCTGTCTCTTATTCGTAAGTTACTTAGCCGCCAATTCCACAATAACGAGGGACATCGCGAATCGAAAACAAGAAGAAAGAATAAGTTACTGTTATACCCTGGGGGTGATAGAAATGGAGAATACGCCGTATCGGGAAAACATTTCTCTCTTCTAGTTTTATGATCACCATCATATTTGTAGCTTAAAGAGATACATTGTTATGCAACAACATTTATAGCCTCGCGAAATATACCCGCGTGCATTGGATTCCTTGCACAGAACACAGAGTTTTGTCTTCTTTTAAATCTTTCCCAATTTATCACCCAAACAAATCAATTGCTCACGGTAGTTTTGTGCAGTAGAAGATTATTCAGTTTCCAGCAATTCGTGAGAAAGACCAAAATTTGAATTCCACATTTCAGTGAAGGACCTATCTAAATCTCTGATATGAGAGTTGCATAGGACTTCCCCACTTCATAACTTGATATTTAATATTTAACACAAGAGCCGTCCTTGTAGAAGAACATTAGTGGTAATATTCGACGCATATTTGGGGCATTAGGGTTTTATACCTTCTTAAAAAGTATGAGTCTGAAAGTGAACGTAATAACGTCACTGGAGTTCGAACCCGCTTACTGTGATGTCGCTGTCTACTACATTACATACGACCATACGGGGAAGCTCTCTTTAGCTGTGGTAAAGATAAGTTACAACATTTTCCTGATTATTGTTAATGGTATTATTCCGATTGTAGATCCACTAGCATTATCTGCTAATATTGTTAAAATTACATAATTAATTCAAAAAGAAACTGGTAAATGATGTAAAATAATTGGTAATTTTCACCTTTAGTTGGCTAAATTTCTAGCATAAAATTGTGCGTGCGCATTATCTGAAATGAACTTAATTGTTATTAAGAACACATTTTATGATATTTTTGTGTTAAAGCATGCAGTTGTATTGTTTTCGAAAAGTTTCTAAGATGTGTGTATTTTGCACGGACACTTTCAAAATAGCTACCGGCTTGTTTCAAAGTGAAACTCAGTTGGCTAAATTCCTAGCATAAAATTATCTGAAATGAACTTAATTTTTATTAAGAACACATTTTATGATATTTTTGTGTTAAAGCATGCAGTTGTATTGTTTTCGAAAAGTTTCTAAGATGTGTGTATTTCGCACGGAGACTTTCAAAATAGCTACAGGCTTGTTTCAAAGTGAAAGTCTGTTGTCTAAATTTCTAGCATAACATTATCTGAAATGAACTTAATTATTATTAAGAACAAATTTTATGATATTATTTATGTCAAAGTATGCAGTTGTATTGTTTTCGAAAAAGTTTCTAAGATTTGTTTATTTCGCACAGAGACTTTCAAAATAGCTACCGTCTTGTTTCAAAGTGAAATTCAAGGGAGGTTACTCTAATTGCCTTATTTGCTAGGAATTTAGCCAACTAAAGATGAAAATTACCAAATATTTTTAAAATAATAGACATTTGTTGACCTTGTTTGGTAATCTCTGATTGGCTATTTCTCTCCACGTCCATTTTTGCCGTCTCGGCAGCCTTCACCAATCTCCATACTGCTGTAGTAGAGCGGTTTCCTGACGATCGAACGAACGTGTTTCTCCGACGGAGCATCTATATAATTTGTTGGGATACCAATGTCTTTGTCGTTAATACATTTCAGATTTAAAAGAGGTGACAAGGTCCTTCTCAGTTGTTGGTCTAGGTCTCTTGTCACTTGTTTCGAGTCCATTCTGCAAAAGTCCCCCCCCCCAGCGAAGCTCGAAAGACTTCTTTCTGGCACCTTTCCACAGTTTCAAACCAGAGGTTTTAGTGTTGGCAAATAGTTTAAAGCGTACAGCTGCAGTTGATCCCCTAGTTGAGACAGAGTATATTTCTTTTTTAGGAATGAAATAGTTTTTGAACGTTGAGGGTAATATACCACTCATTTGTCCATGGGCTAACAGACAATTCATTACGTAGACATGGTCTTTGATTTTAAGGATTTTAACGCAAGGATCCTATGATAGATTTAAGTCCATAGGTTTTAGTGTTGGCAAATGGTTTGAAGATTTCACCTGTAGTTGATCCCCTAGTAGAGACAGTGTATAATTCTTTTTTAGGGATGAAATAGTTTTTGAACGTCAAGGATAATGCACCAGTCATTTGGCCTTCGGCTAGGAGACAATTCATTAGGTATTCATATCGTAGTGTTTGATTTTAAGGACTTTGTAATGTTTGTACAGATGGGCATGGAAATCTGAAAAGGAGAGAATACGCATTGTCTTCTCTTGTACTTTAATGCTGTGGAGTAAAATATCGGTATGGTATATATCTGAGTGATACTAATTTCTGCATAAATAAAAAGTCAAAAGACCGAAGGTGTGAATAAAATAGAAAAAAATGAAAGAATATGCTCGGGTAGTAAATAAGTACCGAAAATCGGAAAATAAAATGAAAATAAAAAAGATTTTTTTTTTTTTGCTCATTTCGATAATAATTTAATTGGCTATTATTCTATAAAAGAAAAAAATATATAGATCAAAATTTGTTACGTTTAAAAGGGGGGTCCTAAATTTCCAATACAGTTTTCGACCAAAAAAATATGGGTGATTGAAAAAGAAATGAACAAATTATAAAATGTTAAGTTTCACTTAAGAATTTTAGTGAAAATTTTAGTGACCATTTTATTTATTTATCGAGTAATTCAGCCGTAAGTTTTAAATTGCAGACCCCCGTTGACATTCATATGTAAGATGAGAGGAAAAAATTGATTAGTAAACACTAATGAGTTCTTTTTCAGGAAGATAGTGGCACGCCTTGAAGAATATTAATATAACCAACCCTGAGTGCATGATTATGTCGGCTTAGATGGATTGGCCATATTGTTACATAACTATTAGATACCTAATATTTATGTGCATTAGTGTAGAAGCAAGATGGCGTTTTAAGTGCAGCTGCCGGCCTTGAAGATTGAGTGACAAGCTTGACCTCAGTCCTAACCCTATCTTCCGGGGATAGCCGTGAGAACCGGTAGAGAGGACCCTCTATTCTGGTTCAGATAGTAAGTAAGTTTCAGTCAGTTAGAAGGTAGGAGCTGAGCTCGTAGGTTGTAAGTCGCGTGTTACGCACCGCCGTTCTCATCTGCGCAGATTGTCTGGCTGGGGATTTAAAAATGAAATAAGATCAAGCAAATCGGAGTCTTGTGTTATTACCTCTAAAAACTAACAATGACACAGGGCTTCTGATAAAGAGAAATCCCCAATGAAAGACCAGACACGAAGTCCCCAAGAGAAATCCAGACCTTAGAAGAATCCAGACCAAGACAAGATGTTAGAAATACCAAAGACGGCCAGAAGAATAGAGTAAGAAAGAAGTAAGTAAAGAAGTAAGAAGGGTATACAACAATATGATGGGGATGCCAAAGAGAATATTGGATTTTCTATGCAAAGTGCTGGACGTTCTGTGGATGAAAATGAATATATGGTGCAATCTTGAACAAATCGTGGAAGCAGCACCCCAAAAGAAAACATCTGTACAGTCCGCTATCACAGACCATCCGAGTAAGACGAATGAGACACGCTGGGCTATTGGAGAAGCGAGGTCGAACTCAGAAGTTACGTTCTCCAGTGGAAACCAACATATAGACATGCCACTGTGGGTCGTAGAACAAAGACGTACATCGACCAGCCATGTACGGATACTGGATGGTGCGCAGAGCACCTCCCGGTGTCAATGAGTGATAGGGACGGTTTGCATGAGATATACATACATATATATGAATAAGATATAATGAAAAAACAAACGATGTTTACAACTGAAATAGGCTCATCAGAAGAGAAAGTGTGCAAACCGTTTCGGGCCCAATTCTCTTGACGGTTTAAAAAGCAACACTCGGCCCATCCTCAACTAATATGAGGACCCCTATTGCATTATAATGTATCAACCGCACGTGGGTCGGTCATCAACAAAATATAAGACGGAAAAAGACCGTTAGTAAAAACAGAACGCTGCTAGTCAAACGTTGGAATTAATAAAAAAAAAAAATTGTGCTGTCTGTATTAAAAATAATATCAATTTTTTAAAAATAAAATGAATTGTTTTTTCATTATATCTTATTCATACTGTCGGATTAATTTCCATTTTATTTTCACATACATATATATATATTGTTAGGGAGAGTTATCTCCCCCTAACGTATCGAACCGGACTCTATGAAGAGGAGGGGAAAAATACTAACAGAGACCAGATCAGAACCGAGTAGGTGACACACGTGTATCCTATCATCAGGCAAACTCTAATCCAAAACCATCCCACTGTCAGTGAAAATAAATAAAACAGCAAGAAATCAATGGTAGTAAAATTGGTCCAATGATATAAGTTAAAATACCTTATATTATATAAAATAATATATATATATATATATATATATATATATATATAAGATGTACATAAGTAATAAGACTAATAGGAATATTTCTTTTGGGCTAAAATATTTTTTAATAATTCTTAACTAGTTTCGATATTAGCGATCAATTTTTAATTCAAACCAGTTATATGCCGCTATATCCTGTGCGTCGTGGAGGTGTTGGGTAAATAAATACTTTATTGGAAAAACATGATATCCACTAGCTTCTGTGAATACACCCGCTGTTAATACTGTGGACACCACTAAACCTCTGAATTCAGAAACCATCGAACAAATCATAAATGACAAGACTATTAATAAACACCAATAATCAAACCTACCAATAATAGAAAAGACATTGAAATGCTGACGTCATCGTGATTACTGATCAAATATCATGATTTGGTGTAGATGAACAAGAATCTTGTCATTTTTAACAGCATCCTCTCCATATTTAAACACAATCTTTAAGAAGCCATAAATGCTGCTCCTTCAAAATAGAAATTATTCCCAAAGTTTTTTTTATCGTCGAGTTGACAGTTCCATTTGAAGAAAATTTTGATTGGGCCCATCAGCGAAAGTTGGAAAAATATGAAGACCTACGTGAACAATGCGTCAGAAACGGATGTATTTCCTATTGAGGTCGGATGTCGGGGATTTATTGCCAACTCAACCTCGGCATTTTTGTCTAAACTTGGACTTTCTCTACCAGACAAGAGGAAATACTTGAAAACGATTCAGGAAAAAGCTCTAACCGCATCAGCGTGGATATGGCAGTCCTATATTGTGACATCAAACCGACAAAGTCTGGTGGTATCGTGAGATACAGCTGGGGCGCTCTGGGTTAGTGGTAATGATGCTTCGGCCCCGAAACCATGCCTGAACCCAGAGTTATCATCTGATGAAGGCTTTGTTGGTTGCAATGCTACTGTGTAAATAGCAGTCATTGTATGAAGATTATTTCAATAAAAATTTACCTCGTTCGTCATTGTCTGGTTTCTGTTGATTTCTGAGCAATTGACTATCATTTGTGCCAGACGGGCGGTCAGTGA
Organism: Doryteuthis pealeii; assembly: GCA_023376005.1. Classification (NCBI taxonomy): domain Eukaryota; kingdom Metazoa; phylum Mollusca; class Cephalopoda; order Myopsida; family Loliginidae; genus Doryteuthis; species Doryteuthis pealeii. Next base: position 5,418,246 of record CM042155.1, read on the forward strand.
GGCCCTAGCATCAATATGATTGTCACGCCCCCTATTGCCCATATGGCAAAACCCTCAAACCATTTTCCCCTATATGTGCTATATGAGGAAGCGCGTGGTGTAATGGTTAAAGTCATGGGAAATGGACTCGTCGTCCCGACTTCAAATCCTGGACGTAGTAATTGCATTTCACTTAGCGCTAACACCCTTGGGAAAGGTATGTATCCTACTCTCCCTCCAGCTATGGGTAAATAGTAGGGCAGTCTGGGCTCTTTAACCTTGGTTAAACACCGGTCTAGGAGAAGGAAAACTCTGAATTCAAACCTGTTAAACTCCACCTAAGAAATTGACCTTGTGTCGCATCCTCCTCGTGCGGAGGGGTTGGTATATATATATGTGCTATATGACCATAAATGATGCTACTGAAATATTACAGTTTTCCTAAAGTTATTTTCAATAAAATTTACCTCGTTGAGGAGTCCATACATACAACGCTCTACTTTGACTCTTACTTGGGCTAGACGGGCTGTCGGTCAGGCCCCTCCAATCAATCGGCTGGTCATGACAAGTCCTAGCACCAATATAGTTTTCCTGACACAACTGCCCTTTTATCATATATATATATTACCAAACCCTCCGCACAAGCAAGATGTGACACAAGGTCAATTTCTTAGCGGAGCTCAACAGGTTTGAATTCAGAGTTTTCCTTCTCCTAGACAAGTTGCCTAACCAAGGTTAAAGAGACCAGTCTGCCCTACTATTTATCCATAGCTGGAAGGAGAGTAGGATTCATACCTTTCCCAAGGGTATTAGCGCTAAGTGAAATGCAATTACCAAGTCCAGGATTTATCATATATGTGCTAGAAGGCGGTGGCTGAGAGTCTTAGTGTCCTGTCTATAACGCTAAAGTTCAACTAGTGATGAAGTTCCAATTTTGGAGCTCAGGGGTGCGTGGAGTACCCCTTGTCTGCTATTACACCCTGGTCTACTGTGATATAGAATGGTAGTACCTTTTATGGTCCCGTCTATGGATCAGATAGAGGTTTAGGTTTCTTGTGTCCTAGGTATCACATTAATATGTATCTCGTGTTGAGCTTCTGCTTTCTAGAGCTTTAGAGAGGGTGAAGTGCAATTCTTTACTATTACTCCCAGGTCCACTGTGAACTAGAGTGGTAGTACCTATTAGGGTCCCATCTATGGTTTAAATAGATATAAAATATGTTTAAAAATTGTGCCTAAAATGAGTTTTAAAAAACTTTGAATACCCAAGAATGAATAAAACAAAAACGTCTTCGGCATAAAATAACCCAAGTGTTGACAGCCGACCCCCCCCCCAAAAAAAAAACAACCAACCAACCAACCAACCAACCAGCCAACTAACTAAATCCATCCTTTCAAATGTGCCGCCTACTAAAAAATAGTTAAAATAAGTTTTCTTTTAAAAATTGAATACCCAACAAACGTCTTCATCCTAAACAATACGATGGTGAGTCAAAAAGTAATGACATTTTGTTTAGGACAGATATAATTACCAACACAGGAACATGTATCATACATCAAAATGAAGCTGGTCCTCTGTAGATCGTACACCTACTTCTCCAGTCACCGTTCTTCTCAATAGCAATTTCCACCTTCGAATGAGAGCATGTATCACTGCGCCGTAAAATTATGTTGCCTGTTCTTTGAGCCACTTCTTCACTACAGATTTCACTTCTTCGTCAGTGGAATAATGTTTTCCTCTCAAACCCACTTCCATGGGGCCAAAGAGACGATAGCCCGAAGGCACTAACTCTGGTGAGTATGGAGGAAGCGGTAAAGTTGTCCACCTGAATGAGGCGATTTTCTCCTTTGTCCTGATGCTTGTGTGTGGTTGAGCATTGTCATGCAGAAGGAGGATATTGTTGATTGGCAAGTTGGGTCTTACTCGTCGGATTCATGCTCTGAGCCTCGGTAGGTCTCAATGTAGTTTTATAAAGAAAAAATCACATGAAATAAAGAAAATGGTATTACTTTTTGACTCACCTTCGTACAAGGGTTGGCATGCCGAAAAACTCAATAAATTAATTAACCAATTTGGTTTCTGAAAAAAAAAGTTTTTTTAAAAGACAACCACTTTTGAAAAGATGAGTTGTCTTTTTTTTCCCTCTTGTGCAGAAACATATTTCTTTTGTAGACATATTTTAATGGACCCAGCTTCGGGCTATATGTAAATTCAATTAAAATCTGTTTGTTTATTTCTATTCGATTTTAACTATGCCAAGAAAACAAACTTTGATTTTAGTAGACATAGACATGTTTTAATATTCTGTTTAGCTCTGTCAGTAGTGTAGCGAGATGGTGAAGGTCCTGAGTTTTGCGAGGACTACTATAAAAAAAAGAGAGGAAGAAGAAATAAAGAGTAAAGGTTTTAAAAAAAAGTGATGAACATAAAACGGTTTGTCGTGAATTTGACCGGGGCACGACCCCCCGAATGGAGAATTGAAAGCCAACCGGAAGTTTCGGGTGTTGACCGGAACCGGAAGTCACGTGTTCACGAGGAACGACGAAGAAAAATACCGGCCTCTTTTTGCTTTCCGAGGCCTAGGGTACGGACGGGCCTCTGCTCCCTAGTGTGGGATTACAGTAATTTAACAGTGTCCTCTCTCTCTCTCTCTCTCTCTGCTTTTCCTCCTCTCCGAAACAACCCACGAGACGAGCCTGGAAATTAAAGCTAAGCAGCTGGTGAAAATGTATTTCTCGCGTTGTACCTTTTTATCGACAAGACGACCGCCGCGTACCAAATACCTTTTTAGTGCTGTGAATTTGGAGGCACGTTGACAAGACCCGCTATACGACATATATCGCTATTAGAACGTTACAGTAGTGCATCCGCCTAACAGCCACAAGATTCCGAGTTAGATACCGACCCTTACCAACTCAGCGCATGAGTAGCTCGGATATGATCTGTGCGGTAAAGTAAAGAACTGATGACAGGAGTGGCTCTCCATATCAGACGCAAAAAAACAACCTCCTTGGTCAAGCACTTGTGAAGACGGGATAAGATTTAAATATGAATTCCTTGAAAGAATAATTTCCTGACCATAAATCAAGGGTTGTCCTATACATGTGTGATCCATTTGTCAGATTGAAATTCAAACATAATATGAAAGACGAGGAGCGCACAATCGTCATACGGAGGGGAGGAAAAGTGGCAAGTCAGCCATTATTCAACGTATGAAAATTTTGTGACATGATGTTCGTGCACGAGACACAGACATATACGCATAAATACAATGTTCATCATCAATTGATCTTTATGAGCAGAACAGTCACGAAAACAGGACCAATAGAAAAATACATCTTTCGGTGAATCAGGTTGTAAGTGATACAAAAGACATTTATTAACATATCTACACTTAGAAATCAATTCCCACTTTTATTCAACTTTTTAAAAAATCAATGTATTCCAGAATGCACAAGTTTTCTTTCAGGTATAATATGCAATTTTTATGTTGTACAATGCTAGTGAGGGTACATGACTTAGTTCCGTGACTACCCCAACATGTGTCTCCAGCTAGTTTCTTTCTGTGCCCACGTTGTGTTTTCCTTTCATCCACCGAACGTGGATAGATTTTTACCCGTTTCCTTTGTCTTTACAAATAATAAACACCAGCAGAAATCCCTGTAATCTTCCATAACCTCCCCTATACACAGGTTTGTTTTTCACAATACCCCAATTTTATTATGGGATATTTCCCAGTTTTATATCTTATTTGTCATACATCTTCTTCATAATGGAGTTCTGTTAGCGAAATCTTTTAGTGAACTTAGCGATTTGAATAAATATTCTATTTTTTTCAATTTAATTTAATGGTATCGATGTTTCGTCATTATCATTATTAAATTCTTCCTTCCTGGCGGTAGACCTTTTTTTAATCAGGTAATTACTGTTCAAAGGATATTTCTGTTTATCCCTGATACTACATCTGACGCCCTGTGTTTTTTCTTAATCATTTCCATTTAACATTTTTAAGGAAAGGCATGAAACCCAAAAGCTATGACCTAACTATTACCGCTACTGTCTTCTATAAGGGTACCTATGCTATTAATCAAAGAAATCAAACATTAACATTTTTAGTAGAGTAGAAGCAGTTAGAAAAATAATTAACACAACTCCGACCCCAGCTATGGTTAGCGCAATGAGAACAGGATACCCCCGTGGAATAAATAAAGGGTTAGGTTCAATGTTCCGTGATGGCTCCCGATTACGACAAGAAAGTTCCCGAGTTCGAAAAGAAGGTTCCCGAGTCCGAGAAGGTTCCCGAGTCCGACAAGAAATAACTGAAGAAGGCCGGAAGGCTTATCGGCCGAAACGTTGTACAAATAACAATGAAGATGGTGACAATAGTCCGAATAACGCAGATAATACTAATCTTCAAGCATCATCTCAAACATTCAGAGAAATATTAACATTTTTAGTTGTATTTATTTTATTTCAAAATAACATCCCAGCAATAATAATTGATTTCTTAAATTATTTTTTATTAAATTATATGCTAGACGTCGTATATTTTTCTGTGTATTTTTTCCTTAACTGGACAATATTCTCTACGCATTTGTACTAATAGTTTTGATGTTAGTGGATATGAATCATATTATATTTATACTTCTAGATTTAGATTCGTTATGGTTATTGTCTTGGATACAAGTCAGTTAATTAAATATCCCGCTATGTTTTAGAGCGGTTTCACATTCCAGTGTGTCTTAATTGAATATACTTGAGTTACATGAATTGGTGTCTAGCCTGTGTGTTATATACTTGTGGCTGTGTTTTGTGATCGTGGATGAGTGATTCAATTCATATATATATATATATATATATATATATATATATATATATATATATATATATATATATGAATTGAATCACTTTGTTTGGTTTTTCATATGCCAGACATATTTCATTATTTAAATGTTAAATGTGTTATAGACTTGTGACTGCATTTTGTGATCGCGGTGGGTGATTCAATTTAATTATATATATATATATATATATATATATATATATATATATATATATATATATACCGGCACCTTGTTTGGTTTTCTATATGGCAATCAAATCTATTATATAAATTGAATGCAACGTCTAGAAAATGAACAGTTTTCAAATTAGATAATATTTCTAAATTTTTTGTATATCTTTATCACCTGCTTCCTCGCATATTCAAACTTTCTATCATTACAATGCTATAAGCCACCTTGTCGGGACTGTAGGATACACCCACTCTACCACTGTAATTATTAAGGACGGAATCTTGGTGTCTGAACAGTCTAGGATATGCAACACTCCACTTTGTTCCTTATTTAGGCTAGACGGGCAGCCGGAGAGAACCGCAATCGGCTAGTTACATCAATACCTAGCCACTATATGATAGACCCGACCCTATTGTTCTCATGAGCCTATTGCCCTTATGGGAACTACTTTAGTATTTTTATCATATATGTGCTTGAAAGCGTTGCCTGAGGGTCTTAGTGTCCAGGATGTGACGTTAAAATAGATCTTTTGGACATATGTGTGGGGTGTATTACATCTCAAAAGTGTGTGGGGTGTGTTAAATCACATGCAGTTTAGTGCCATACCCACGACACACCTTTTTGAGAGGGGTCTTACCCCTGTATAGGGGGCACAGTTGGGGCGGAACAAAGATTTAAATATACTGGTAGAGATGAATGTATGTAATGGGCGTTCCAAGTAAAGAAGAAGAAGAAGAAGAAGAAGAAGAAGAAGAAGAAGAAGAAAAGTTTAAAAAAGAAAAAAGAAAAAAAGAAAACGAGAAAGACGAAAAAGGAAGAGTGGGAGGTAAGCTGAATTAATAATAATAATAATAATAATAATAATAATAATAATAATAAGAAGAAGAAGAAGAAGAAGAAGAAATAAAACGTGTTTGGCATAAAATAACCCAATAAATGTTGACATGCCGAAAATTTCTAACCAACCAAGGCACTAAATACAATTATTATTATTTTACACTCACGTTCCAAAGTCATTTTAATTTCTCTATTTATCTTCTCGTTTTCTCTCATTTTCTCTGTGTGACACACTGGATAGATACAATCCACTAGATAACAAGTTCTCTTCTTTGGTAAATTAACTCTGGGTTCCCGATTACGACAAGAAGGTTCCCGAGTTCGAAAAGAAAGTTTCCGAGTCCTAGATGGTTCCCGAGTCCGACAAGATATACCCGAAAAAGGACGGAGGGCACATCGGCCGAAACGTTGTACAGATAACAAGGAAGATGAGGACAATAGTCAGAATAATACAAATAATACTCATCATCAAGCCTCATCTAAAAAAAATCAGAGAAATACTTTATTTCAATTATTTTTCCTTAATATATGACAAACGTTTAATAAAGCATTTTATGTTTTATCATTCTTACTAATTTCACATCTGATTTTCATCACACCATACTGGATTTATACCCCCCCAATCATTTAGAAAACAGGACGAGATTATAAATCTAGTAAAATAACATTGTATCGTTCAATGATTGTTACATAATTGTTAGTATCCTAACACTTATTTACAGCAGTGTAGAAACCAAAATTGCTGTTATAAGTTGCAGCCGGCGGCCTTGAAGGATTGAGTGACACGGCTTGACCTCATCCTGATCCTTCCGGTGGATACCGTGAGAATCGGTGGAGAGGACCCTCTTCCGGTTTAGATTAGAAAGAGAGTTTTAGTCAGTATCGGTCAAACCACGAAAGTGGTAAGTCGTGTTAAGCGCACGGCCGACTCAATCTGTGCAGGTAGTCTGGTGGGGATTCCGGAATAAAATATGATCTAAAGCAAATTGAAGTCTTGGGTTATTATCTAAAAACTACCAATGACACAGGGCTTCTGATAAAGAGAAATCCCCAATGGAAGACCAGACAGGAAGCCCCCAAGACGAAGTCCAGACGCTAGGAGAAGAATGTAAGATACCAAAGATGAGCAGAATAATAATAAAAGAAGTAAAGAGAGAATACAACATGATGACACGTAATTGTATCTTGCTGAAGTGTTTCTTTTTAAAAAGCAACACGCAATTAGAAACTTTCCTAGAAAATTGCGAAATCTGTGTTACATAATTATTAGATACCTAATATTTATGTGCATTAGTGTAGAAACAAGATGGCGTTTTAAGTGCAGCTGACGGCCTTGAAAATTGAGTGACAAACTTGACCTCAGTCCTAACCCTATCTTCCGGGGATAGCCGTGAGAACCGGTAGAGAGGACCCTCTCTTCCGGTTTAGATAGTAAGTAAGTTTCAGTCAGTTAGAAGGTAGGAGCCGAGCTCGTAGGTTTTAAGTCGCGTATTACGCGCCGCCGTTCTCATCTGCGCAGATTGTCTGGCTGGGGATTTAAAAATAAAATAAGATCAAGTAAATCGAAGTCTTGTGTTTATTATCTAAGAACTAACAATGATACAGGGCTTCTGATAAAGAGAAATCCCCAATAGAAGACCAGACCCGAAGTCCCCAAGAAAGTCCAGACCTTAGAAGATTCCAGACCAAGACAAGATGTTATAAGATTCCAAAGACGCCCAGAAGAATAGAGTAAGAAAGAAGTAAGTAAAGAAGTAAAGAAGAAGGATATGCAATAATCTGTAGAAACATTGGAATCGTGGAATGTGCAATGTTCGTGATGAGTTGCGAAACAAACAAAGAAATAGGACAAAAGGTATTGTTCTATGGAAACCAGGGAATTATCTTAACACGAAACAAAGACATAGTATCAAAGAATTGTGTAAGCAGATTTAGTTAAACAGAATTATATGGGAGAAAAGCTAGAAAAGATTTCCTCAAAAGAACATAAATAAATAATTCATCAGTCAAGAGTGGTTCCCCTTTGATCATGTTAGTCTTATAGGAAATAACCATTTAAAGTCGATAAAAATATTTTTTTAAATTATTTTTTCAGTTAACTTTTAAACATGTATTCTATATATTTTCACTTCAAGAACAAATTCTGGTTATTTCCTATAACTCTAACATAAACAAAGGGGAACCACTCTTGACTGATGAATTATTCATTTATTTCCCCATTAAACTAACCCTAGACCCAACCCTAACCCCGTCTTCTTTTTTCCTAGTATATCAGTAAATAAATAATTTATCAGTCAAGAGTGGTTCCCCCTTGTTTATGTTAGTCTTATAGGAAATAACCCAAATTCTTCCCAATTCTTCTGTACACACACACACACACACACACACTAATATATATATATATATATATATATATATATATATATATATATATATATATGTATGTGTGTGTGTATGTGCTCCCATAAATTTGATATGAGTTCTCTAATTGGTAATTTAAATTAACTCTCACTACTAAGCATATAAGCAATGATCGTTTCCACGGAAACTTGATCTTTTAGTGACCGTAAAATACATAAACAAACCTATGTACTTAATAGTTTAAAAACACCAGTCCTCGCTACAGCTGTCAGTGGACGAGGGGATAAGATATCAGGTTGCCAGAACGAGTCTGAGTTCGAGCTGAGGCAAAGATAGTTGTGCTTAGCCTCACTGAAGATGCATGAAACGCCGAAACATGCGTCTGTGGATGACTTATTGATATATATATATATATTATATATATATATATATATATATATATATGTGTGTGTGTGTGTGTGTATGCATGTATATATATATATGTATGTATATCTTATTATAATGGAGATTGTGGGTTTGTCTGTCTGTAACCGAAACTATATTACTATAAAAGTCACAATTCCCTTTGTTATTTACATCACATTCTCCATGATTTTATTTTTAATTTAAACTTCAATTATTAATAAAATTGTTTTACATCATTAAGACTGTTGACTATATGTACATACTAATAACATGCAATTGTATTTATATATACAAAAAATGGCGGTTTACAGTGTGAATGAGAAGGCTAATTTGCATATTGATCTTAAAAAATTGATTTTAATAATTATATGCTTAGTATTACTGATTTCTAATTGTTTGGTTTTATCCTAATAAATATGAGCAAAAATCCCAGGGGTACATCTTAAAAGAAATCCATTAACAAGAAGAAATAACTGTAAATTTATTCTTTACTTCCTATTTTCACTAAATAGTTAGATTAGGAAAATTTACCAATGAAAGACGGGAGTAATGGAAAATGATGTAAGATTTAGTTTCAAAGTTGTTCTATTTTTCAATCATACCCCCTCTGTTCCAAATCTTTTTATCTGCATTTTTATTCAGTTTCATTAGCCTTTCTAATTTAACATGATATTTTATTATATTAAAACTTAAATACTGGCACCCAGAGGGTGCATTTATGTGCTAGTATATTTAATTACAATCCGATTCCTAACTCCAAAGATCTATCAATGGAATTTCTCTGATGAGATTGATCGAAAAAAAGAATAAAGATCAACTCAGAATGAAATATCTAATCATAAGGGTTCCCTACTTTTCTTTATAGAAATTCCTCTTTTAAAATGTATACACTTTTTCGTAGTCTAATTAAATTATCTACCTATAAAAAAAACTTTATATATATATATATATATATATATATATATATATATATATATATATATATATGAGAAAAAATGAGTAAAGAAAAGAAATGTAAATGGATAAAATGAATTTAATCGATATCACATTAATCGATATCACTTACACATGTGTTTCGGTCAGTTTATGTGTGTGAAAATATTTCGCACACATAGAAGAATCGACCTTCATCAGAGTGAACATTTATCTTTTTTTGAACCCAAAAATGTGTGCGAAATATTTTCACACACATAAACTGACCGAAACACATGTGTAAGTGATATCGATTAATGTGATATCGATTAAATTCATTTTATCCATTTAAATTTATTTTCTTTACTCATTTTTCCTCATATTGTCGGATTCAATTCCTTTTCCATTTTCATATATATATATATATATATATATATATATATATATATATATATATATATATATATATATGTGTGTGTGTGTGTGTGTGTGTGTATGTGTTAGAAAGATATAGAAATCAATCCAACATTATGGGGTAAAGTAATAAATATTTATAATATAATATACTAGCAGAACCTATGGATATACCACAGTATGATAATTTACGTATTACAACGTTTGATATGTTTACTTAATACTCGATTTTTCTTTCCTATCTTCATGTCATCTTTTCATTACGTATGATTTAAGCCTACTAGCGTTATTGCTTCCGCGTGCACATCCCTCTCTCTATTTACCCCTACTCTCTTACTTTCTTTCTTGCTTTTTCTTATTATATTTTTCTGTATCACATGTCATTTTAATTTCCTTTCTTTCTTTCTTTATAATAAAAAACGGAATGGTCCTTTGTTCAGCTGAGGTGACAGCACACATAACAAATAAGAATTCGGTGGATAAGAAACACCAGATAATCAGGATTTACATTCTTGCATTTCATCTTGCACGATTTGGACTGTATGTTTTTTAACCAGAGGGTGTTGCAAGATAATAACGGTCGTACAATTAAGGAACAGAAGTGTTATATATTGTAATATAAATGTGATGTATATTATAATATACCGTATTTGACGGCATATAAGACGCACGGGCATATAAGACGCACCCCCATTTCAGCAGGTCAGATTCAGGAAAAACGTTTTTAGCGTGTTTGTTTTTTCTTCGCCACCATACACTCCTGTTAACCTTGATTATAACAATACCAGCAATAAAGTAATAAAGACGTTCAGGACTTTCGGTGTTCACTTGTAGTATTCCATGGAAAGGCCCGCCCGTGATATCAAAAATGACAATCCCTGCAGAACTACAGGGTGTTGCCAATAATCTATGCCACCACACAGATTATGAAACATACAGACACTCTGAAAAGTGTTACGTTCCATCAAATCATAGAACTTTTGGAATATTCTGAGAGACATGATGACGCCGGGAGAGGGGGGAGTCCCAGATTGTGACCCTAAAAATTTCGCTTACTTATGGCCCTAGCCGACCTAGCTAAGAAGAGGAAGGCACACGAAACGAACGCCTGATACTACACTCGTTGCTTTACCTACGTATGCCAAACGTACCGATACAGGTGACGTCACGATTTGGAGGAAGGGAAAGCGGTCCCTGTTGTCAGTCTTGGGCAGTGTAAACCAGAGGACCGATGAATGAACATCTCGTGGGGGAGGGAAGACGAAGAATGTCTCCCGAAAGAAAGTTATCACAATGAAAATGACAGATAAAAGAATTAATACCGGAATAATCACAACCACGGAAAATGAATCACCCATATAAAAAAGATAAGTGTAACTTCTTTCGTTATGAACATTATATATTGATTTTGAAGAAGAAATTCAACCAAAAGGACATTAAAAACTCTAGCCTGTCGGCTGTCGTATTAGGACTCCCAGAGATTTTAACCTTGAATTAAATGTTGTGTTTTGAAATAATACTGTATTTTATTGTTCTTTGCCAAGTTTTTTTGCATGTGCACCTTTCATTTTCTTTGGTATCTCTGATGGAAAAGCGCTGTATAGCGTGGAGCGATAGGCGTATGTAACAAAAGAAAAATTAATGTCTCCTATTAAGAATGATATATGAAAAAAAAATTCTATGCTGTTACTATTTAAATCTATTTTTCAATTATCTTCACGAGTATAAAACAAATCTTCATTATTTTTGCTCAAAAAGCAAGATCCGGTAATAGTGAACGTGTATAATTACTTTGTCGTTAATTGTTTTATGTTCGTAGTTTCCCCCGGAGATATACACATACATATATACATACATACATACATACACACAGTAAGTAAGTAAAGTCGACAGGCGGCCTAAAGTCGGTATCAGCCAGTCAGCGAGGGAGTCTATCCCCTTTTCAATAGCGCTAGACCAAGGAGATTGTTTTAGCATCTGAGGTGGAGCGCCACACCTACCATCAGCTCCTTACTTTACCGCACAGATCCCTGTGCTACTCATACGCTGAGTTGGCGGGGACCGGTATCGAACTAGTAACCTTGTGGTTTCTAGCCGAACGCTCTACCGACTGAGCTAACCCGGCCCCTCGCATACACACAACTGTCCTTTATATATGCATAGATTGATCCACAGCTCCGCACGAGCATAATGTTACACAAGGTCAATTTCTTAAGCAGAGTTTAACAGGTCGGAATTCAGAGTTTTCCTTCTCCTAGACTGGTTGCAAAACCAATGTTAAAGAGTCAGTCTGTCCTACTATTTACGCATAGATGGAGGAGATATAGTTGGATCCATGTTGGATCATAATAATAATAAAGTAATAATAATGCATGGAGTTTAGGGTAGGTAAATGTACAGGCATATGGAAATCCGATCTCCCCGACAAGCTAAAGAAACGATTCTTCTAGGCTGTGGTTGTGTCGGTACTGCTGTATGGCTGTACCACCTGGACCCTAACGAAGCGCCTTGAGAATAAGCTAGATGGGACCTGCATGAGAATGCTGCAAGCGGTCCTGCAGCACCCCGCAAAAAAGCAACTGTATGGCCACCTACACCCCATCTCACAAACCATACGAGTAAGACGGGCTAGACATGCAGGACACTGCTGGAGAAGCAAGAACGAGATCGTAAGCGGCGTACTACTGTGGAAGCCAGCACATAGACACGCTAATGTGGGCCGCTCAGCCAGGACCTACATTGACCAACTATCTACGGATGCTGGCTGCTGTGCGGCGAAGCTCCCAGAGTCGATGAATGATAGGGAAGGTTGGCGAGAGATAGTCATGGATATCCGTGCAAATTGCGTGACATGATGATGATGAAATGTATTGAGCGTAATCTGGGTTAGTGAGCATCATAGAGAAGATTAGCCTAGGCCTACGGGAGGTCTCAAACTTCACTTACGATGTATAAGAAGCAGGGGAATTTTTTTAACCAAAATGCAGCAAATATGATAAGAGACATGACAATGATTTATAATTACACTGGTTTACAAAAAAAAAATTTTGTCTGAGGCAAGAATGTGAATAGGTGTTTTTTTTGTTTTTTTTTTACTAATTTGGGTGTACTGAATTCAAATTTATAAACAGTTTTGCTCTATCACCTCTAGTTTTCGGTCTTTTAAATAGTCTCATTTTAGTATATACAGAGTGTATACGTGCTTATTTCAACAGTTGCAGCAACTTATTACAGATAAAACAGGATAGATAAAGAACATTGACGGAATAAATCTACTTGACACTATGTACAAAATTCATAGTACCGCAGACCGTTAGAAATGTGTTTTCTTAGATGATCTGCTGACTGCCAGTGCACTACTGGCCAGCGCACTACTGGCTGTTGATTGAGACGTGTTGGCTACGCTTAACTGCCAAAATCCGTCTTGATATATAGCTATATATATAAATATAATGTAATGCTATCACTTACATTTATTGCATAATAACTAAAAAAGAAGACATAAGTCACACAATATTAGAAATGCATATACGTCTTTATGTACAGTACGTGTACAAAATGTACAGTATGCATATCTAAAACACTAGAGGTGATGAGTAAAAACGGATTTTCAATCTGAATTCAGCTGCACCCCCCACATTAGGTTAAAACAGCTATTTTTGTGCTTGCCTCAATTTCTTTGTAAACCAGTGTAATTTGAAAATTAACTATCAACGTTTAAAACATTTTGATTATTAAGTTTAATTTAATTAAAGTTATCTTTACCAAAATGTTTTACATCTGGTGATAGGCACTATCACCAGATGTAAAACATTTTGTTAGCATCTTTTCAGCTGTCCAGGATAATATTGATGTTTCTATTTAAAAACGAGAAAAATATTCAATGCAATATTTAATAGTTATGTCTGGTCCCTCGGGTAAATAATTTGAAAATAATCTTCATTTCCGATATAAAGAAAAACAAAAGATTTCATGGATTTGTTTTAGAGATAACATCTTCAGTTAACTGTTAAAAACGATCAATATTAGTGGAAATAATTCAGAAAAAAATTATTTTTGTATAGAATATAATATACCAATAAATTTAAGATAATTTGTAAACGGGGGAAAAAGCAGTAAAAATTTCATAAACAAACTAATTGCAGCATTCAGCGAAATAGGCTTTATATAAGTCGTCAGGGCGGTCTAAAGTCGGTATCAGCCAGTCAGCGAGGGAGTCTAACCCCTTTTCAATAGCGCTAGACCAAGGAGATTGTTTTTTGCATCGGAGGTGGAGCGCCGCACCTACCATCAGCTCCTCACTTTACCGCACTGATCCCTGTGCTACTCATACGCTGAGTTGGCGAGGACCGGTATCGAACTAGGAACCTTGTGGGTTCTTGCCGAACGCTCTACCGACTCAGCTAACCCGGCCCCTAGAACTAACCCGGCCCTTTATATACTTGCATGTAAACATACGTACATAATCCCATATACTCAAAACACAATTATGTTTGTGACGTCACCAAGAGAAATGAAAATATAGTGACGTCACTAAATACACGCAAAATTACGCACACAGAAACACAAGCAGAAACAGACACACACACACACACACACACACACATATATATATATATATATATATATATATATATATATATATATATATAATCACAACATGAACTCACGCAGTTAGCTGTAATTAATCAATACCTTTATTAATTCAGTGTATTTAACCCTGAAGATCCTTATGGTGAAACTCGATTAGGTTATTCCTGTACACACTATGAATATATACATTTATATTTATATATTTATATATATTTGAATTTATATATTTATATATAATAAATCCGCTCTACTTAGGTATTGAGCACTTTATATTTGTTATAACGCTGACTTATGCAAGTAATACTTGTAGCAACCAAATATTGAGACCAACCCAATATTTTTACCGGTAAGTCATACCTTATATATATATATATATATTCCAAACTTATTGGTAAATCCTTGCGGTGAGAAAAAACCCAGAAAATAGTTTGATTGTAAAAATATACTACCAAACCTCAACCGGGAAGAAAAAAATTTTTGTAAAAAAGAAAAGACCAAGATAATCGTACCAACAAAAAATAATCTATTAGTACAATATTTTGGCCAAGAGAAAAAACAAATATGCATATATATATATATATATATATATATATATATATATATATATATATATATATATATATATTATATATATAATATATAAGATATATATATCATACAAAACCGCCAGGAGACTAAAGATAATCAGTAAAAAGTGCTCAATACCTAAGTAGAGCAAATAATAAAGATAAATCTAATGAGTCAGATAAACCTACTAAAGTTTCGCTTAATGCTCTTCAGGGCTAAGATCTTATACATATATATATATATATATATATATATATATATATATATATCATAAAATAGATATTACTATTTGTTTTATGCCTTTTATGTGTTCGTGTGAATGGATACTTTTCTCAGTTTCCATCTTATATGTCTAAGTGTGAACGTCATCATGCTTTATATCTCTTCTGGTTATTATTTCTATTCAAATATAAGAAGTAAAAATGAAATAAAATAAAATAAAATCGTTGGAATGGCCTATTGGCTGTATCAGCTGGACAGCGAGGGAATCTATTCCCTTTTTGCCAGCGCTGTACCAGGTAGATCGCTTTTGCGTCTTACGCGAAGCGCCGCACTGTCCTCTTTACTTTACAAACCGTACAACTCATGCGCTGAGTTAGCTGGTATTGAACTTGGAACCTTGTTATGTTGTATACCCTTCTTCTTTACTTACTTCTTACTTCTATATCTTAGACATCTATTCTTCTGGCCGTCTTTGGTATATCTAACATCTTGTCTTGGTCTGGAATCTTCTAAGGTCTGGACTTTCTTGGGGACTTCGGGTCTGGTCTTCTATTGGGGATTTCTCTTTATCAGAAGTCCTGTGTCATTGTTAGTTTTTAGAGGTAATAACACAAGACTCCGATTTGCTTTGATCTTACTTTATTTTTAAATCCCCCACCAGACATCTGCGCAGATTAAGACGGGAGCGCGTGTAACACGACTTACCCTTCAGTCGAGCTCGGCTGCTAGTCTCTAACTGACTAAAACTTACTATCTAAACCAAAAGAGAGGGTGCTCTCTACCGGTTCTCACAGTATCCACCGGAAGGAAGGATCAGGACAGGTCATGCCTTGTCATTCAAATCCTTCAAGGCCATGGGCTGCAGCTTATAACGGCCATTTTGATTTCTACACTATTGCACATAAATATTAGGCATATTATAATTATGTAACAGTTAGTTCCTACGCAGATGTTCTACCGACTGAGCTAAACCGATCCCTTCATATATGAAACATCTATTTATATCTAGAGAACAGAAGAGTAACAAAAACAGAAAAGTAAAATTACTCCACAAAACTTTCTTGCTAATATTACTCTACACTGGATTTTTTAAATAAATGTAATAGTATCTCTGTATTGATACTCTAGTTCTTTAATATTCCGACCGTTATCATCTTGCAACACCCTCTAATCAAAGATGAGAACGTCAAGATCGTCCATGATGAAATTCAAAAATGTAAATCCTGATTATATGGTGTCGCTTATCCACCGAATACTTATTTGCTATGAGTGTCGTCACTTCAGCTAAATAATGGACCATTCCGTTTTTATTATAAAGAAAGAAAGGGAAGGAAAAGGGCATGAGATACAGAAAAATATGATAGGAAAGAAAGAGAGTAGGGAAAAGGTACAGAGAGGAGGTTTGCGCACGGAAGCGATAACGCTGATCTGTTTGAATCGAACATAATGAAAAAATGAAAAGAAGAAAGAAGGAAAAAAAGTGAGCGTGTTAGAGATTATTATACTTTTTACGTATTGAACTATTTAGCAATAGCTCTTAAGTAAACATATCAAACGTTGTAATAATTAAATTATCATCCTGAGGTACATCCACAGGCCCTGTTAGTTATTTATATGGTACTAGCTATAGTACCTGGTAATACCTGTTAAAGGTGGGGTTATTTTCAGTTCCTTGTGTGTGCCTGAAAATGTTAGCGAACCTTGGTGTCCATACTGGATTTTCACTTAAAACATTTGCAAGGTGTATTTATGACAGATCAATTTTTGTGTGGAATTATACATATTTACTAACCCCTCCGCATGTGTAAGATGTGACACAAGGCCAATTTGTCAAGTGAAGTTTGAATTCAAAATTTTTCTTCTCCTAGACTGGTTGCCTAACCAGTCTTCCTCTACTATTTGCCCATATTGGAGCGAGAATAGTTGGATTAATACTTTTCCCAAGTGTATTAGCGCTATATGAAATGCAAACAGCCTAATCCAGGATTTGAACTCGTCTTGTTGTGTCTATTTCTTACGATGGTAACCATTATACGACGCCCACATTTGTGCAAAAACTATCAATAGGATTTTAATCTATAATCCTTCTTCCATTCATTTTTCTTCATTCAGAATGAATAAGCCCGGAAAGTTTAAGCTCGAAGAGTATCGGGCTGACTTATGTAGAGGGTCGGACAATTCAAACGGAAAGTTTTTTGGTGGTACCCAATGACTGTTTAACTACAGTTTATGAATTAACATTTTGCGAATTGGGTTACGGTTTTAGAGGATTAAGGTTGTTTTTAATTACGTATTGCTTTAAAAAATAAACAACAAAAAACCCAAATTACTATATATTTAATGTTGAAAAATATTTTTTTTAAACTAAGCTTAATTGAAATTATACATTGCAATACTAACACAAACAACTGCCTCAATAATAGATTCAATAATTAATTGCAATAGTTAATTAAATGTATAGTAATTTGTTTTTTTTTGCTGTTTATTTTTTTCAGCAATACTTAATTAAAAACAACCTTAATCCCCTAAAACCGTAACCCAATTCGCAAAATGTTAATTTATAGACTGTAGTTAATCTGTCATTGGGTACCACCAAAAAACTTTCCGTTTGAATTTTTCGACCGTCTTCTGAAGTCAACCGAGTAACGAACTTATCCAACAAATTTATTTGATCATTCTATTTAAAAAAAAAAATTCCCTTTGATATTGCCCGTCTATTAACAACAGAGTAAACATTAACATTATTATGTTATTTTTTTAACGATAAGTTGATTATTTTATTCTATATCGTAATAGTATTTTAAATTAATTAGATTAAGAGTTCGTGATGTATTTGACACGCTCTTGCTGTTACTTGATTTCACCGAATTATTAGCCCCGCCCCCCCCCTCTCTCTCTCTCTCTCTCTCTCTCTTCTTCTTCTTCTTTTTATCCCCCCGTTGTAAAAACTTCCCCCTGGTGTTACATTATAGATTTTTATAGATTAGCCGGTCTTATTTAAGAATCTTAGATTAATATGTGTGTAAAAGTTCATCAGGATCGGATCACTGGTGTAGACGCCAACTGGTTATACACAGATAGACAAAAAATGTAATTTATATAGTAAATTAACATGTGTGTAAAGTTTCATCATGATCGGAATACTGGTGTAGACGCTAACTGACCATACGCAGACAGACAGAAATTGCCATTCATGTAGTACAGTAGCATACGTGTGTAAAGTTTCATCATGATCTGATCATTGGTATAGGTGCCAATTAGTTATTAACATGTGTCTCAAGTTTCATCATGATTGGATCACTTGTGTAGGCACCAACTAGTTATACACAGGCAGCCAGAAACTGCTATTTATATAGTCATTTGGGTGGCCTAAAGTCAGTATTAGCCAAATAGTGAAGGAGTATATCCTCTTTTCACTAGCACTAGACCAAGGATATTGTTTTTTTGTTTTTTACATCTGAGACAGAGCGCCACATCAGCTTCTCACTTTACCGCACATATCCATGTGCTTCTCATACGCTGAGTTGGCGAGGGCCGGATTCGAACCAGGAACATCGAGGTTCCCAAGATATTGTTTTTTTTTTGTTTTTTTTCATCTGAGACAGAGCGCCACTCCCATATATAAGCTTTTCACTTTATCGCACATATCTATGTGCTTCTCATACGCTGAGTTGGCGAGGGTCGGATTCGAATCAGGAACATCTACCGTTTGAGATAAGCCGGCCCATTGATATAATAACTATCAAATAGTATGTACAATACTTGGATTAAGATATTAAGAAATACTTTATTTTGAAACGCATTAATGAACATCAGAATCGACAAAAATATTCCATTCCATTCAAATATATTTTTATAAAAAAGAATTTGGTGTCTATGAGAATCTCAAGAATGTTAACATATGTTTCTTTTAAGTGTGATTGCTCACTTCAAGCCGTGCTGATAAATTATAGCGATTCAAAGTGTTGAGTAGCCATCTCTAAAACTCTTAAAAGCAAGAAATAGCCTGATCCATTGAAAGGTTGAGTTATTATATTGTGTTCAATACGGAAATTGGTTTCTCAGCCGAAGCAGGAGAATTAGATGTTAGAAGTAGCACATATAGATGCCCGCAGAGATCGGCAAAAAAAAATCGATAGTAGGATATTATACGTAAATCTATAAAACGAAAGAAGAAACAACAGGAGTTTGAGAAGATTAAAGAAAAAAAAAAAGAAAAAGAAAAAAGAAAAAATGAAAAAAAAAAAAAAAGTGAAAAATGGAATCTTTCGAAATGATAGCTTGAGGGGAGCGGGAACAGACAGTGAGAAAAATTTGAAACAGATGAAAAAAAAAAAGTTGAAATACATTTATTTGAAAGATCCAAGGTTGGTACAAGTTCCCACTCACACATATAGACGCGCGCGCACACTCACACAACGCATGCGCATATACACATTTATATATTATATAGACAAAAAATGTAATTTATATAGATCATGATGAAACATTACACACATGTTAATTTAACATGTGTGTAAAGTTTCATCATGATCGGAATACTGGTGTAGGCGCTTAACGGGCTATACACAGACAGACAGAAATTGCCATTCATGTAGTACAGTAGCATACGTGTGTAAAGTTTCATCATGATCGGATCACTGGTATATATATTTACCAACCCCTCCGCACGAGCAGGATGTGACACAAGGTCAATTTCTTAAGCGGAGTTCAACAGGTTTGAATTCAGAGTTTTCCTTCTCCTAGACCGGTTGCCTAACCAAAGTTAAAGAGCCCAGTCTGCCCTACTATTTATCCATAGCTGGAGGGAGAGTAGAATTCATACCTTTCCCAAGGTATTAGCGCTATGTGAAGTTCAAACAGCTTCGTCAAGGAATTAAACTCGGGTCGACGAGTCCATTTCCTATTACTCTAACCATTAGACCACGCGCGGATCACTGGTATAGGTGCCAATTAGTTATTAACATGTAAATATAAATTGTATATCATCATCGGCATCCCAATCTCGGAAGATCATAGATTCTCGTGATTCAAAATAGTTTCGATCGCAGATGTCGCATGTGAAGGCCAGTCCTGAAGATACAGATGTATTACCGGTGCTTTGTTGCTGTTGCTTTTTCTAAGGCCTATTTGCTCCATGGTGTTGCGCCAGAGCAACTTCCGACATGAATAACCCGCTACGGAGAGTTTGCGGCCATCGAAGTCGGTCCTAAGCCAATTTTCACCAGCTGGCAGGGTTGATGTTAAATAACTTTAGATGATACTTGCAGACATCCTTAAATCCCAGCTGGAGGCGACCAATCTATTTCATAGAGGATTTCCTTTGGGATTCACCCATTATCTATCCGGCGGACTTAGCCGAGCAGGCGGGGATGATGGTGACTCAGTAGAGAGCACAGCTGGACAGTTGTTGACTCCATGTCCACTCTACAATAACATAGATATATAGACTCAATCAATGATATTGATTTACTTATTTATATATCTACTTATATAAATATTATATATATATATATATATATATATATATATATATATATATATATATAGGCCTCCACAGAAACCGTGTTTCGACGTATCACGTTTTCTCATTGTGGTTAAACTTTGCAGATTACCTCCAGCCAGGATCGAAACCTGACCGATTTATCATCAGAGTCTTAACCACTGGGCCGTCATCAGTATCTACCAGCAGTTTTAGTGAACAAAATCGCAGTCTAAGCTGTTCAGCTCGGAATCTTTCGCCTATTTGTGGTCCAATCTTTATATATAGTACGGTCATGGACCGGGTACATTTGCTAGTAATTATATAAAAAGTGTTGTTAATTTCAATAGTGCTACCAAAAACAATTGTTAGTTTTGCTACTAAAAATATTTTAGTCCCAGTAATTCTACGATATTGGTTTGTTAGTTTGTTAGTTCTAACTGTGCTACCAAAAGATGTGTTAGTCCCAGTCATGCTACCCAAAATCTGTTTGTTCCAATGATGCTACCAAAAAATTGTTAGTTCCAAAAGTGCTTCCAAAAGATGTGTTCCAGTAGTGCTTCCAAAAATTGTTAGTTTCAGTAAGGATATTTTATGAAATTGCTATTTCCAATAATGCTAACAAAAGTACTGTTGTTACATAACCTATGCATAGATTATTGTCAACTCCCTGTATTTCTGAAGAGATGGCCCCTTTTCATATCATGGGCGGGACTTTCCATGGAATATTACAGAAAGTCCGTGAAATACGTGAAGCCACGTGGGACCTGGTTGGCTCTCAGTTTCAGCTCGGACGTCAGGCAGATAAGGTCTTTCTGCCTTAGCTGAAGCTAACTGCACACGCGCGTTATGCTAGTTACATGGAATGTTTAGTTAAGTAAATAAAAGCTTACATAAATAATATGGTTTTGTGGTTGATGAGTGTCTTGGCAACAAGACTGATGTAGGAGAAGAAATGAATTAAGTGCGACCGACCACCAAGACGAAGTGCAGACGCTAGAAGAAGAACGTAAGATACCAAAGATGACCAGAAGAATAATAGAAGTAAGAAAGTAAAAAGAAGAGTATACAACACTGTTAGTTCCAGTACTTCTACCAAAAGTTTGTTAGTTCAAATAGAGTTTGCAAAAATGGGTTACTTCCTTTAATATTACAAAAAATAGTTCCTGTAGTCCTACTAATTTTTTTTTAGTTCCAATTGTACTACCAAAAGCTGTGTTCGTTCCAGTAGTGCTACAGGAGATTTGTTAGTTCAAATAATGCTATCAAAAAGTGTTTTAGTTCTAGTAGTGCAACAAATATGTTTAGTTCTAATAATTCTAACAAAAATAAGATTAGTTCCAGTAGTGCTATCAAACAATGTGTTAGTTCCAGTAGCGCTACCGTAATTAAGCCAAATGGCGAGAGCGTAGTGGAAAACGATTTACGGGGGCAGCTGGCATGCTAATTAATTTAAATCCTGCTGGCCCGTGCATGGAAGTCATAAATACGTTGGTGAATATCTTTCACTTGGTTTAGTTTATCTATCGCTTCGGCCCTTTAGTGCGATCTCGAAGACAATTGCTAGCTACATATTATTATGTATATGGAACCATTGTTCATAACCAATACATCAGTGAAAAACTTTTAAAATAAAAAAATAACAAAATCCCATGAGCCTTCACACCGAAATGTTTGTTACCAAAAGATTTGTTAGTCCAAATCATGCTACCCAAAATCTGTTTGTTACAATGGTGCTACCAAAAATGTGTTCCAGTAGTGGAACCATTGCTCATAAACAATAAATCAGGGGAAAATGGAAGGGCCGGGTTAGCTCAGTCAGTAGAGCGTTCGGCTAGAAACCACATGGTTTCTAGTTCGATTCTGGTCCTCGTCAACTCAGCGTATGAGTAGCACAGGGATATGTGCGGTAAAGGAGCTGATGGTATGTGTGGCGCTACACCTCAGATGCCAAAAAACAAACAATCTCCTTGGTCTAACGCTAGTGAAAAGGGGATAGACTCCCTCGCTGATTGGCTGATACAGACTTTAGGCCGCCCCGACGACTTAAATTAAATTTGAAATAAAAAAAATAACAAAATCCCATGAGCCTTTACACCGAAATGTTTGTTAGTTCTAACTGTGCTACCAAAAGATCTGTTAGTCCCAATCATGCTACACCGAAAGAACCCCCCGAGCATATGCTGAAAAAAAGACCCACTTCCGACCCCCAAGATAATCTCTCGGCTATTTTGACTCAGGCCTTAACTGGGACTAGACACTATTTCTGGACGGGCAGGAATTTCTCCCCCACGTGGTGGCTATGACCCATGTATAAAGCCTAAATCCTAAAACTACATTTTGTCTTTGTCTCTTCCTTTTCTTCCCATGAATTCATTTTCAGCGTGAACACCAAATAAGATGGGGCTAAAAGTAAACCCTACAAACACGCACCAAGAATAACCAGCTACCTTTAAAATCTTAAAACCATGAACCTCCTGCCACCCCACAAAACACCTGAATCCAATATCCAATAAAAACTAAAGAGAAAATAAATAGGGAAAATAAAGAAATATCAAATCATAAATTTCATTTCATTAAATACATTATTTCTCTGAATGTTTGAGATGAGGCTTGATGATTAGTATTATTTGCATTATTCGGACTATTGCCCTCATCTTCATTGTTATCTGTACAACGTTTCAGCCGATGTTCCCTCCTGACTTCTTCAGGTATTTCTTGTCGGACTCTGGAACCTTCTCGACTCGGGAACCAATTGGACACATAGCCTAGTGGACAAAGGAGTTAAGTTAAGATAGTTTTAAGTGAGAGTTATCTCTGACTGCAGGTTCAATCCTGGCCAGGGGCAGAAGTAGCATAGAAT
This sequence comes from Doryteuthis pealeii, assembly GCA_023376005.1. Lineage (NCBI taxonomy): Eukaryota > Metazoa > Mollusca > Cephalopoda > Myopsida > Loliginidae > Doryteuthis > Doryteuthis pealeii. The sequence goes on from CM042155.1 coordinate 5,441,897, forward strand.
AATAATTAACACAGCTTAACGCCTCTACCCCAGCTATGGTTAGCGGAATGAGAACAGGATAGCCCCATGGACTGAATAAAAGGTTAGGTTCAAAGTTCCGTGATGGCTCCCAATTACGACAAAAAGGTTCCGGATTACGACAAGGAGGTTCCTGAGTACGAAAAAGGTTCCTGTGTCCAAGATGAATCCCGAGTCCGAGAAGGTACCCGGGACCGAAAAGAAATACCTGAAGAAGGCTGAGGGCACATCGGCCGAAATGTACTGATAACAATGAAATAGGGCAATAGTCCGAATAATGCAGATAATGCACATTAAATACATTGCTTTAATTATTTGTGGCTCTTTCTGGAAATCGGACACAGTTGCATCCATCTGTGCTCAGTAGAATTTATTGACAAAAAATTCTCGAATCATAACAGATTTCTTGTTGCTTCCTCGACTTGTCTGATGGAAATATTGCAAAATCAAAAATAGAAGAAAATGAAGATTTTGGAATAGAATTATTTTCTTTTTTTCCCGAGATTTTCTTTTTCTTTTTCTAACTATTTTCTCAACGAAGCTAATTAGTGGCTGATGGACACGAAATAACAGGATTTCCTCGAAGGACTCGCAAAAAATTCTGAGTTTGATATTAAGTCCGATATCAAGTTAAACAAGAAGATGAACATTACGAAAAATTGATAAATATTTTTAAAAAGTAGCATCCAATTAACTCGTTAAGAGAATAACATTATATATATATATATATATATATATATATATATATATATCTTATTATAATGGAAGGTAACCGAAACTATATTCCTACTCAAGTCACAATTCTCTTAGTTATTGACATCACAATTCTCCATGATTTCATTTTTATCTAAACCTCAATTATTAATAAAATTGTCTTACATTATTAAATACTGTTAACTATGTCTACATACTAACATGCCATTGTATATATATACAACAAAAATTTACAGTGTCCTAATTTGCATATTAATATTAAAAAATCGAATTTAATAATATGTGCTTAGTATTATTGATTTCTAACTGGTTGTTTTATTTAATGAAATAAGCAAAAATTCTCTTCAATGAATCTAAATGAATCCATTAACAAAAATAACTGTCATTTTTATTCTTACTTCCTCATAACTAATAATTAAATTAGAAAAAATAACAATGAAAAGACGAGAGTGATGGAAGAGTAAGTTACAGTTGTTCCAATTTTTATTTACTCCTCGGTTCAAATCTTTTATTATACTCCCTCTGTTCAAATCTTTTTATCTGTATTCTATTTAGTTTCATTAGCCTTTCTAATTTAATACATTTTATTTCATTAAAACTTAAATACTTGGACCCGGAGGGTGCATATATTTGCTAGTATCAATAAAGGAAGGAAGAACTCAACACCGTAATTCCATAATAAATTTATTTCGACCAAAGTTGGGGCCTATATAAATCTAAGTTGATTTAATATAGCTCCCCAAAATTCCATCTCATCAGATGGGTCTCAATTCCCTTATGGACTTGCATCTTTGGTCGAAATAAATTTATTATGGAATTACGGTGTTGAGTTCTTCCTTCCTTTATTGATAAATATTGCTCTGTATATAATCTAAAAAGTTTATTATACATTGAGCTCTCTTCAGTGATTTAAAGTTTGCTGTATTTCTACATACTGGATCATCAATATTAATACAGTGTATCTTAGAAATCACATATAGAATCATCCCTTACTACCAAGTTTTGGATAAATCTCATATATATATATATATATATATATATATAATATATATATATATATATATATTTTATTAACCCCTTCGAACGAGCAGGATGTGATACAAGGTCAATTTCTTAAGCGGAGTTTTACAGGTTTTAAGTTTTCCTTCTCCTAGATTGGTTATCTAGCCAAGGTTAAAGAGTCCAGTCTGTTCTACAATTTACCTGTGTTGGAGTGAGAGTAGTTAGATTCATACATTTCTCAGGGATATTAATACGATGTGAAATGCTAACAGGATGATCCAGGAATTTGAACTCGAGTCGTCGAGTCTATTTCCTACGACTCTAACCTTAACAATACGCGCCTAAAAGAATAATATTATAGAAAATGAATACATTCTAGTATAACACATATTTTATTATAATGATTATTTTAGGTTCGGCTGTTTTGTTTTACGCCACATCAACACTTTTAGAGTTATTTAATGCTGAATTGAATCCTGTTGATATTTTGTTTCTTACAGTACCTGCAGTTCTTTAAATTATCACCTAAGTATTGAACATGTGGTCTAGCGGGAATAGGTGAGTTAAACTGGAATTGATCGTAAGCCACTAAATACCCCACGTTAAAGCACAATTAAAAGAAGAAAAATAAAAAAAGCCTTAACGTAGATTTATTTATGTTAGTTGATTGGTTGAGTTTTATGTGATCTCAGCTTTTCTATTTTACGAAAGAGTTATCACAAATTTTTGTTGTGGGCAGTTTAAAAACTGTCCAAAGTTTCTGTGTAGCTCGAGTACATGCACTTTCGACTATCTTCGCTATTTTTCGAGGACGTTGGTTCCCAAATGTTGTGGAATTAAATGATTATATATTTTTCGCTTTCGAGACATAGAGTTCTCTTTATTGTTGTCCTTTAAAGCTTTCTCTTCAGTCGATGGAAATTTTTGCACACACCTTATATACAGAGGATTTCATAAAGTAAGCAACCGTACAATTTACACGCACACATAAATTTTTTTCCCACAAAATTATTTATGGGGCAATACTGAACCTAAAGACAACAACATTTTGCTATTGAAATGATTGCTTTTTGTGATAGCGTCGCTCAAGCATCTACTTTTTGTGTTGTATCCAAAAACAAAACGTATTTCACTTATCAATTGTACACACATATGATGAGCCTACACTTTCCAACAAGTCAACACTATTTAAGTTTGCTTTCAATTCTAGTTGGGTATTCATCTTTTTTTTAAAACTCAATTCTTTAACATACTTTTTAAAACGCAATTTTTAAAAATCTATATTTTATCTGAAAATTTGTTGACTTTAAGACTTCTGATAGCATTTTTGTATTCCTTGGTCAAAAATGCTTTTATAAAATCAATATTTAGTAGTAGGGAAGCTCTAGAACTCATTTTACAGACAAAAATAGATTACAAAATGTCGTCATTTTTTGAGAACCCCACCAAATTTGGAGAGCTAAAAAAATTGACATACGTCCACCAACTTTTAGAATTGTAAGCTCAAATTTTGGGGATTGTCTAACTTTAACATAGTCCAGAAAAAAATTTAAAAAATTGAAAGTGGAGGGGGAAAATTTTACTTTTATTAGTAATAGTTTGAGTAAGATTTTGAGAGCATTCTGTTGTACACTTACAAACACTCACATACAGAGAGAGAGAGAGAGAGAGAGAGAGAGAGAGAGAGAGGGGGGAGAGGAAGACAGGCAGAAGTCACACACATAACAACATATAATAGTAGCGCGTGGTGTAATGGTTAAAGTCATGGGAAATGGACTCGACGTCCTGAGTTCAAATCCTGGATGTGGAAATTACATTTCACTTTGCGCTAATACCCTTGGGAAAGGTATGAATCCTACACTCCTTCCAGCTATGGATAAATAGTAGGACAGACTTGGCTCTTTAACCTTGGTTAGGTAACCAGTCTAGGAGAAGGAAAACTCTGAATTTAAATCTGTTAAACCCGCCTAAGAAATTGACCTTGTGTCACATCCTACTCGTGCGGAGGGGTTTTGGTAAATATATATATATGTAAGTAGAAAGAGAGAGGGAGACAGTTACACACATACCTACACACACACACACACACACACACACACACACATATATATATATATATATATATATATATATATATATATAGAGAGAGAGAGAGAGAGAGAGAGAGAGAAAGAGAGAGGGAGGGAGAAATAGACGCACACACACATACACTCACACACATATCTATGTTTATAATTTAGAAGGAAAAAGAGAGAAGAGAGAGAGAGAGAGAGAGAGAGAAGAGAGAGAGAGAGAGAGAGAGAGATGGAGTGTGTGTGTGTGTGTGTTTTTGTGGAGTGGGAAGGAAATTATGCGATTGTTTTCCTGTAATTTGTGCGTAAAAAGAAAATTACCCAAATTTACATCTCATTTCGTTGCTAAGTTTGGCCAATAGATAATGATTTTAGAAAGATTCAAAGCACATACGCTAAATAATTTAATTCGTGAAAATTGTACAAATTTACGGGCAGGTAAATACCCCCTCTAAGTATATATGCATGTATCTCTGTGTGTGTCTCTCTGTGTCTCTGTATGTCTGTCTGTCTGTCTGTCTCTCTCTCTATATATATATATATGTATGTATGTATGTGTTACCTGCGATTAACACACCAGGTTAAATGAAAGAGGTTGTCGGAACATCATACGTCGAAATCAATATATATATATATATATATATATATATATATATATATATATATATATATATATTAATTTGTCCCTGTCTGTTTTTATATATTGATGTTTATCTATTTCTCTTGATTTTTTCACATGTGTCTTGGTTAGTATGTGTATATCTCTCTCTCTCTCTCTCTCCTTTATGATCACGTCACCCTGAAAGCAGCGGCTCTCTCTAGATCAGCGAGGTTAAGTTGCAATCAGCCAGTTAAATACTTATATTCGTGTGGTAAGAAAAGGTTCAAAGTTATATATATTTGAATACAAGACTCCGACAAGGGTTGATAGACACAAACATTTAATATGACACAGCACATGGATAAGACGAAATACAAAATACATAGGTAAAACAAAGTTACATGTAGAAAGATAAATACACATTCATGAATGGTACAAGATATACAAAAAGCACAGACATGAGACTAAGAATAGTCCATGCTGTATAATTCACTTACAGTAATGTAAGGGGGGCGAGCCCCAACGAGAAGGGGTAGACCAAAATCTGCCCCATGTGTCTCGTGGTTACTGGAACAGGAAAAGAGACAGAAGGGTTTGAACCCGGCGCTTAAATACTATAGCGCCTAGCGGGCACCAGCAAACTAAACCGGGCAGACAACTCTCCCAGGCAAATACGAAACTAACGCTACAGTGCAAATAAGACCAAGCAGGCACTGTAAGCAACCTGAATACTTTGTTTATCGAATTCTCTTCATTTCGGCATTAATGACCCGAAAAGGGTTGATATGCCGTAAAACAAAAAACCAAACAATTCATCTCTCCTTTTCTACCTTCCTCTCTCCTCTCTCTCTCTCTCTCTCTCTCTCTCTTCTCTCTATATATATATATATATATATATATATATATATATATATATATATATATGACTGAATTTTCTTCTGTCAAAGATATATTCACCAACACACACACACACACCACACACACACACACACACATATATATATATATGTACATATATATGATGTATAATATATTTTCACAAACTCACACACAAACTCACAACACAACTCACACAAACACACACACACACACACACCACACACACACACATATATATATAAATAATATAGATTATTCTGTTGATATGTATTTTATTTTAATATATTCATGCACAGATCTTCTAATCATCTATCTGATCCTACCATAATATATATAATATAGTACAGTGTTAAGTGATTCAGTATGATATATATGATGGATAAAGACAAAGTGACGTGAGCATAACAGTTATATTTTTATGTTTCCAGTCAGATCGCCATTAATTCTACGCGTAAAACACCATTCAACAATTGCGTTCGACTGTCAGCGTTTAGTTTGTGTTCGCGCCGGGTGGATGGTGATTTGTCCTGCCCCTTATTTTTAAAGAGGGTTGAATGTTTTTAGAATTATGCGCTCCGCTAGGCACCAAGTATAATAT
>CM042155.1:5452880-5495380 GCA_023376005.1 Doryteuthis pealeii
TGTGAGTTTTTTTTGTTTTTTTGGGGGGGGGGTCTGTTAATATTTATCTGTATGTCTATCTATCCGTCTATCTATCTATCTATCTATTTAGCTTGAATGTGTTCATGTCTATCAATCCATCTGTCTTATCTATCTTTGATATGTTATTCTCTATCTGTGTGTCTGTTCATTTATTTTTAATCTTTCTGTCCATCTATATATCTATTTTTATTCAGATGGACAGAAAGATAAAAAATAAATGCTCCTACTGACAACCTACTGTTTACACCATTCTGAAAATGTCCTTCATTGAAGCAAGAACTATATTCAAGTCCTGAAGAAGGTCTAATAGACCGAAACGTTGCATCATCGACAATAAATAACCAGTTTCCATAATATACCCTGTTTGTCTACCTTTCTCCACATATTGTCGGATTACCCTCCTCATATTTCTCCCATATATATGTATACATATGAGTATAGATTGTTTTTGTCGATCATTGCGTCAATAATGATGCTGGGCTTTTAATAGCAAGGTGTTTTATCGGGTGGAGATACTAGCATGATCCAACTTACTGTTTTTGAATATTTTCTTCTCCACGAGTGACAAAGTGTCTAGACAACCTTGAAAGTTACTCGTTATTAATGGTCGAAAAAAGATATAGATTATTTCCTTTAACAACAGCGTCAAAGAAAATTAAAAGCCATAGCAAAGATTTTTCAATAACGATAACCATTTTGTTAACCTCCACACCCGCTTCTCTCTCTCTCTCTCTCTCTCTCTCTCTCTCTCTCTCGGACTCTCCGTATCTCTGTCTCTCTCTTTATTTGCATATACATATGTGTGTGTGCATGCGTGTATGTGTGTGAGTGCGTTTGTATGAAAAAATACCCTTATTCAAACTAACTGCCCTCATATATATATATATATATATATATATATATGCATGCATACACACACACACACACACACACACACACACACAACACATATATATATATATATATATATAATATATATATAACATAAAGGGCCAGTTTAGCTCAGCTGGTAGAGTGTCCGGTTAGGAACCAAGGTTCCTGATTCGAGATGCCAAATCAATTTCCTCAGTCTCTAGCGCTAGAGAGAAAGGGGATAGACTCCCTCGCTGTCTGGCTGATACCGACTTTAGACCACCCGACGACTTTTCTTTTACTTTTCTCATATATATATATATATATACATATATATATATATATATAATTATATATATATATTTATATATACATGTATATATATATATATATATATATATATATGATTATATATTCATATACATATATATATAATTATAATCATATAGATATATTTTTTGAGTTTTTGAGTTTTATAGATTAACAAGAACTATTGGACCCCCTCTCTCTATATGTGTGCGTGTGTGTGTCTGCACAAGAATGCTGCGGGTGATCCTGAACAAGACGTGGAAACAACACCCTACGAGAAAACAGCTGTACGACCACCTACCACATATCACCCAAACCATCCGAGTAAGACGGACAAGACACGCGGGACACTGCTGGAGAAGCAAGGACGAACTCATAAGCGACGTTCTCCTGTGGAAGCCAGCACATGGAGAAGCCAGTGTGGGTCGACCAGCAAAAACGTACGTTGATCAGCACTGTGCGGATGCAGGATGCTGCATTGAGGACCTCCTGAGAATGATGAGCGATAGGGACGGATGGAGAGAGTTGTCATGGATATCCGCGATGATGATGATGATGATGATATATATGATTTAAAGGGGCAGTGCTGGGTTTATTGCCCAGCGCCTATATATATATATATATATATATATATATATATATATATATATATATATATGTATGTATGTATGTATAGGCGTTGGGCAATAAACCCAGCGTCTATATATATATATATATATATATATATATATATATATATATATATATATATATATTGGGGTGTAAGATTTTCCGGAAATTTAATTTCATCTCCACTGTTTCTTTCTTTTTCAAATATATTAAGTACATTTTCCCATGACAGTTAAGAGACAATTGATGTCTATAACAATTTATTCAGTTTTCACCCAAAAAAAGAGAAATGTCAACGTATTAACCGTAATGTCTTTGCATTAACGCCGTCTTGTCAACATTTGATGACACTGAAAAGGAAACAGGACATCTGAGTTCGAATTTAGGCAGAGCGGATTACGGTAAATCTGCCCTTAGAAAAATTATGGAGGCACCGATACGCGTACTTTGTGCCTTTCCCAGTGTGTCTCCAAAAGATATAGAATATTTCAAAAATTCTAAAAAAAAATCCGTTTAACTATTTGAAGTCCCGAAATTATTAACAAAACTTGTATTTCTTCTTTAACCTTATAATATATATTATAGTAAACCTTATAATATATCATATTAATCTATATATATCAATATGCTTGTTCCTTAATTTTCCGACCATTGTCACCTTGCAACACCCTCTGGTTAAAAATCAGACAGTAAAAATTCAACCAAGATGAAAGACAAAATTGTAAATCCTGATTATCTGGTTTTGCTTATCCGCCGAATTTTTATTTCTCATGAGTGCCGTCACCTCTAAAGCTAAATAATGGACCATTCCATTTTTATTATTAAGAATCAAAGAGAAGAAAAAGGACATGCTACGCAGAATGAATATAATAAGAAAGAAAAAAAAGAACAAAAGAGAGAGAGGGGTGTGCGCGGAAGCGATTAGGCTAATCTGTTTCAATCGAACATGATGAAAAGTTGCAAAGAAAGAAAAGAAAGTGTGAGGTAGTGTTAAATCAAGATTTATATACTTTTTAGATATTGAACAATTTTAGCTCTTAAGGACACCTATAAATCATTGTAATAATTGAATTATCATACTATGATAGATCCACAGGTCCTGATAGTATATTATAATATCTATTAATAATGGAGATTCGCTTCCGGTTTTTGTCTGTAACAAAAATTACGTCACTGCTTACATCACATTACCCAAAATCGTCATAACATAGAATAAAATTTATTCAACGATTTTTGGCATGTTCAAATTTTGAGTGTATTTATTCAATAAATATCATGTTCAAAATTTGAACATGCAACATTAGACAGTCCTCATTGTTTTTTAAAACAAGTTTTAATAAATACATGACTGGTATTATATATCTTCATATAGTCTGTTTTATTTTAATACATATTTAAAGTTTACATTTCAAATTGTTTTATTTTTTAATCCTTTAATGAATTTGATGATTTTACTTACTCAGGGTACAAAAACCTTTAGAAAATTAAACATTATCACGAATTCATTTCAAAAACATAGTTGGCATTAAATGACCCATTGAGGTTGATATGCCGTAAAACAAGAACAAATCAATCAAATCAAATTACTTAGGGTACAAACTCGCTGACATTTAATTTTTTTTACACCCACTCCTCAGGCAATATGTTCCAAAATACATTTTTACATCGCCCGGAGGGTGTTTTTTTTTTTTAATTTTGTACTAGTTATAAATAACGATGAAAATGTAGGTCATTTCTAACTTTTTCTTAATATTAAGATTTCGTTCTCTTGCATGAATATTCAATATTTTAAAGAATATGGGACAATGAAAATTGGGAAAGAAAGAAAGAAAATCAAAAGAAGTATAATGGAAAGAAAGAGATAAAAAAGAATAATAAAACCTGGGAAATAAAAAAAAAGAGAGAAAGAATAACGGAAAAAATAAAATAAATTAATAATAGCGAGATATTAAAAAAAAAGAACTAAATTTCTTTATGGGCTTCAGTAACCGAAAACCGAAAAAAAACAAAACAATTTTAATAATGTTTCTCATAAAAACAAAAAAGGTTAAAATTAAAGGCTTCCATATTTTCTTCGGTTGGCACTCTACTCGCTGCTAGACTTCAGTTGTCAATCAGGGCACCGGTAATTATTCCTACAAAAACCTAAAAAAAACTACTTTGTTGGCATACTTCCGTCTACTAAAGATGGTGTAGAGTCCAATTTTTTTCTTTATTTATCTACAACTGCGTGAGTGGCTGAACGGACCAATTTTTGATTGGCAGTCTCTGTTGCAGTGACTGCAAACAAACAGTGCTGCTTACTGGAATTGCTGTTGTTGCTCCTTCCTTTTGGCTCTCTTTTCTGTGGCGCCTTCTTTCCTCTCTTTTTCACTCTTTTTCGTTCCTTGTTTGATGAAAAGAAAAAACTACACGATTGTTGTTAATATAAATGTACAATGAACACGATTCCCTAACCTCTAGTCATAAAAAACGAGAGGGGTAGAAATGCCGTTAAAATCAATTAACAAACTATATTGATATTATAACTGTGTGCTAAAACTACTAAGAAAAAAAAACACTACACAAAAATCGGAGTCGACACACACACACACACACACACACACACACACATATATATATATATATATATTATATATATATATATATGTGTGTGTGTCTGTGTGTGTGTGTGTAAAAGGAATGACTTACCGGTAAAAATATTGGATTCAACCCTGAAGCTCCTTATGGTGAAACTCGAGTAGGTTATTTCTGTACACCCTATAATTATATATATAGATATATAGATATAGATATATATATGTACATATATAAATGGAATGACTTACCGGAAAAAAAATTAGATTTAACCCTGAAGATCCTTATGCTGAAACTAGCGTAGGTTATTTCTGTACACCCTATTATATTATTATATATATAATATATATATATATATATTATATATAAATGGAATGACTTACCGGAAAAATATTAGATTTAAACCCTGAACATCCTTATGCTGAAACTCGAGTAGATTATTTCTATACACCCTATAATTATACATATAGATATAGAGATATAGATGTACATATGTAAATCGAATGACTTACCGGTAAAAAAATTAGATTTAACCCTGAAGATCCTTATGCTGAAACTCGAGTAGGTTATTTCAGTACACACTATAATAATAGATATAGATATATATATGAAATTACTGGGATAGCTTGATAGGTAAATAAATCGAAATGAGTAAACTTGTACATAGAGAGAGAGAGAGAGAGATAGGGCCAGATGGAGATTGAGCAAACGCTAAGCCAAATCAGTCATGCATCCTTGCTTTACACGTTACGGCTAGGAGGATCTGTAGTGAACTTTGATAATGGTCAAATACATTCTATTTAAGATTTTTGACTTCATAATGAAGAGCGTAACAGAAAAAAAATTGGACGAATTCGAAGCCGGAAAATTCAAAAGATCATTTTCCGACAACCTTTAAAGGATCAAATATGACTCTTTTCCTGTTTACTCTGTTTAGGAATAAATCAAAGAAAAATAGATTCAAAGTATTAATTAATGTTGTTCCTTTTATAGTGCTACACACAAATTTGGTTCTGCCTTTCGGAATCAACATATTATTTTTTTATATTTGGATTGAAATTTCTTTGGATTCGTTAACACCAGAAACTGATCAATATTTAGCCAATAATTTGAAGAGCCAATAAAAATATTTACGCGTTTCTCCAAGATTATTTCGTAATTAGATTTTAGATTCCATTTCCGGTTCCGGAGACCAAAAGAATTTGCTGTTCAGATCACGGAAATTTTTTTTTCTTGATAGAAATTGCGTGTTAAGGAGACGATTTCTTTTACCGGAACATGCTGAGTTGGTTTCGATACGGAACCAATACTTTCGGAGGCTGTTTTTGTTACCTCATCTACAAACGCTACTTATAGAAGTAGTTTACTGACTGAGCTATTTAATCCCGACTGCTAATGTTAAGATTCTTGTGAGCATTTTCAGGCGAAAACACCTCACAGTGTAGATCCCCTGTCTTCCTTAGCAGAATCCTTGTGATATTGATCTGTTCGTCCATATCAAATACGACCAACTGAACGCCTCTCATGATCCGCCAATAAATAGGTAACCAGACACGTGTTCGAGCATGTTGATTGGCTGATTGAGTCCACGTGGCAACGAGGAGTTTATAAATTTAAGTGGTGGGCTCCAGCACACCTTATATAGCAAAAATATCCCTACAATTGTTTTATGAGGTTTATCCGCTCAACATCTCGTGAAGCGCACCGTTGATCCTTTTTGAGTTCATCCGCCTTGCTCTATACCCACCGAGCTGCTTCCCATGGATTCCGATCCTATACGCTTAAATGGTGAACATAATACCCCCCCCCCTTTGAGTAAATTATCCAATGACAACCTGGGAAAAACATTTTTTTTAAAGATTACCTTAGAAGAATGAGAAATTTTCAGGAAAACACACATTGCAGCAGGAATATTATCGAGTGAATTAACACCTGGGATGCCCCCTTTATAAGATACTCGAGACCAGTGGATATAAATCGGAGTCGACATGGATCCTGAGGTAAATTGTTACATTCTTTTAATTGAAATGCACAACTGAGGGTTCAATGTGATGTTTTCGTGGTCCATAGAGGAAATCTACTCCAGAACAATTGTTATTACTGATAATTAAATTTTATAGTAAGTATATATATATATATATATATATATATATATATATATATATAAATCTCACTTTGTTTACAAAGTTTGAGAACTCTAGGTGAAGGTCATTTCCCCTTAGAAATATAGCAATTAAATAGCCTGCTATACTTGGCGACTAACTGTGGATGTGTGGGTAAGAGGCTTGGCGAGCGTAAGTTCGTTCGGGTCTCGAACCCAGCCAGAGGCAGCTACTAAAAACCGTATAACTATACTGATGAGAGGTGATACCTCGAAACACGTGTCTATAGTTTACCCTATATATATATATATATATATATATTGTTACAGCGAGCCCACTGGAAGGTGTTGAATCTGGTCAACTAGTTTTTATGCTGCTGCTTGACTTTTTGATAAATTATCTATTCACGTCCCTGTACAAGACACCTACAAAACTACATCCGCACGAACGGATGATCGGATATTTGGGAAATTATAATACAATCACTCACTTTACACTTCTTCTCCTATGTGGATTTAGAAAAGGCATCAGTATATACTCTATAAGTACATCTCAACAGAAAACTTTGTTTTGTTTAATAATCTACTCAATGAACGCAACATAGGTGAAGAAGAAAGAGTGACAGTTTATTAACGAAAAACGAATGCAAGATCGATTTGCTTCCCTAAGACAAAGCATTACATTTTTATGTATGTTTTATTGAATCAGTAAAGGAAAATAATACAAATAATAGGTCGTAGAATTATCAGTAGTTGACAAATCGTTTTATTGTGAAATGTATCGTTCTTATGAGATTAATCACTTAGTCACAAACAGCGAAAACTTGTAAAGCATACAAACACTACTTTAGGAAAGAACAGAAGTCGGGAAAGAAGAATAGGAAGAGTCTTTTGAAAAAAATATAATTTGGTACAAAAAAGATTATACAAAAGAAAGAAAGAAAGAAAGAAAGAAGGAAAGAAGGAAAGAAAGAAGGTGACGGATTTAATGTGATTCGTATGAAAATTGTACGTAAAAAAAGAAAGTGGGAAATAACTAAAGAAAGAAAAAGTCGGAAAAGAAGAATAGGAAGAGTCTTTTGAAAAAAATATAATTTCGTACAAAAAAGATTATAAGAAAGAAAGAAAGAAAGAAAGAAAGAGGGTGACAGATTTAATGTGAACCGTATGAAAATTGTACGCAAAAAAAAAGAAAGGGGGAAATAACTAAAGAAAGCAAGAAAAAGTCGGGAAAGAAGAATAGGTAGAGTCTTCTGAAAAAAATATAATTTGGTACAAAAAAAAATTATACAAAAGAAAGAAAGAAAGAAAGAAAGAAAGAAAGATGGTGACAGATTTAATGTGATTCGTATGAAAATTGTACGTAAAAAAAAGAAAGGGGGAAATAACTAAAGGAAAGAGAAAAAGCAAGAATGTGGAACATAAGAAACGTGTACAAATAAGACCAAAAGAAAAAAGAAAGAAAGAAGTTAGTACAAAAGGATACAGAATGAATGTAGTAAAAATGAAGATTGTAAAAGAGACAGAAAAAAGAAAGAAGGAATTAAAGAAAGACATAACTAAATGAAAGAGAAAAATATGGTACATAGAAGAGAGAAAGAAAAAAAGAAAGAAGGTAGAACAAAAGAAAAAAAAACACACACACACCTATATATATATATATATATATATATATATATATATATATATATATATATATATAATGCTAATGTATGGAGACGCGGGATCTAATGGTTAGAGTCGTGAGAAATGGACTCGTCAACGCGAGTTCAATTCCTGGACGAAGCTGTTGGCATTTCACATGGCGCTAATACCCTTGGGAAAGGTATGAATCCAATTCTCCCTCCAGCTATGGGTAAATAGCAGGGTAGACTGGACTCTTTAACCATGGTTAGGTAACCAGTCTAGGAGAAGGAAAACTCTGAATTAAAAACTGTTAAACTCCGCTTAAGAAATTGACCTTGTGTCGCATCCTGCTCGTACGGAGAGGTTGGTAAATATATATAAATAATGCTGATTTCCTGTTTTATTGTAATCAGTAAAATCCTAATCACTAGGGAAATTGGGTCATCTTAGGAACCTTTTTGTCTTCCACTATTGGAAATTTTAAGAAACTTGTTCATCATAATTGATTGGTGAACTTGTGACGGAGAACGAGAACGAAAAAGAGCAAGACTTTGTCTTGCCTGCTGGGATCGAACCCGCGACAGATGCGATGTAGGAACTGGAAGGACGCGAGGTTTGACTGACGTGCCCGGATGTTTGGCTAATGTGCCCATAAAATAGCAAGTGAATCGAGCGCTGGCCAGTCAGCAGCAGCAGAAGCAGTCGACGACGAAGCGCTTTCAATAAGGAAATGTGATTTTGAACTGTTAAAGATTATTTCGACTACGACGACGGATTTTTTTAGCGGCTAGACGAAGAATGTGTTGACCAACAGAGGGTCTGACTTGTGAGAAGACGGAGAACTCGCTTGTTTTTGGTTTCCCCTTGGCGGGAGCTTGTTGATTTGAAGGTCTATTTCTCCCCATACATTTTCCCCCCTTCTATAGAAATGTAACGTAGTCTTATTCGAAAGGAGTGAAAATCGTAAAATATTTATCTTCTATTCTTGTTTTTTTACTCCACGGGGCTGGATCAGAGTTGCTGGAATCTGGTTGTTGGTTTGGCTGGTATTCTTGTTCTTTTGTTGTTTGAGTCTGGAACAACATGGGATTCACATGTATATATATTGCCTTGTACCATTTATAGTTTTTAATAATAATAACACAAGACGTTCTTGTTTTTTCTTATGGGCTATTTTGTTTTATCCCCAAGTCAAAATGCCTTGCGGGACAGAAACGCAACTTCCGTCTGAACCTGCCACTGCTTTTTTCAAATTGCTCTTTGCTCACACTCAGTCTCTCTTTGTCTCTGTCTGTCTGTCTGTCTGTCTCTGTCTCTGTCTCTGTCTGTCTGTCTGTCTCTCTCTCTTCACTACCTTGTCCTAACCAATCAGAATGAGACAAATGGCCTAGTGCTTTTTTATCAAAACTTTCCACGTTAACTAAACCTAATCTTTTGGATCCCTGTTTTTTTCCATCCTAATATGTTACAGAAAGAGACACAATCAAAGGCAAAAGGAAACCACCAAGCTAACGACCAGAAATACTACCAAACTACATCGAGCAAGAGAAAGCCAACCCCGGCAGAGACATCATTTTCATTGAGTTTTAAAAAGTCACAAGAGGGTTTGCGTGGACAACAACCGCCTCAGACAGAAAATATAGTATTCCAATTTAAAAGACAAATCAACTTTGCACACGCCAACTCGGAAACAAAAAGACGAACAGAAACCAAAACAATGTGGCGCCGACAAATATTCGATAAGCCTAAGATGGTGAAACAAACGGACAGTCCACCTAATTTATTCAGAACATAGGGTTGTAGTCTATTGATTGTGTCTAAAACTATTTTAAAATCTTTTTAATTACACGAACGTTTATATAATTTGAAATCGATATCTGCATTCGCTCTTGCTATAAACATGTCTGACCTATATGTCTATTTTGTCTAATTTCTTGTTTGTCTTATCTATCAATAATGGAGATTCGGTTTCGATTTGTCTGCGTCGAAACAGAAAGCAAATCAGTAAATCTTTAAGATACGACTGGTCGACACTTGCCAACAGCGATAAATGCAATCGCGACGCTGTCGCAGTAAGAAATAAATTCGATATATTCCAGGAGACATCTGAAAGCTCCACACCAAACGAGGAACACGAAAACTTTGTCAGCGCTCACCTAGCAGCAACAGCCGCCGAGTGCGTACCAACCAAACTAAGAGCCAAACACTCTGCTCCCTGGGAGACAGAAGCTGTTAGAGAAAAGAGAAACGATATAAAAAAAAAGCAGCTAAACGCAATAAAACAAACCTAACTAACACCAATTTACACAACCTTAGGAAAGTCCAGATAGAACTAACCAAAACATACAAAAAGGAACAAACAGAATACATCCAAGTACAAATAAATAATATCAGACAATCGGTGGAAGACAGACAGCTGCGATTAGTATAGCAAGCAGTGAATGAAATTAGTGGTAGGAAAAGTACTTCTAGATAAAGATAAAGGCAACCAGCCAAAAAGGTAGACTTCAAAAATGGAATGACCTCTTCGAGAAACTTCTGAGGAACCCACCTAAAAACATAGAAAATAACACCCAAAACATCCTAGATAGACAACTAGAAAACAAACTGGGGGATTTTACAACAGAAGAACGCAACGAAGTCTTAAAGAAGCTAAAAGCTAGAAAAGCTACAGGTCTTGACGAAATACCCCTGAGGTATGGAAGATGAGAAAGTTCAATGACATACTGCTTAGGTTATGCAACGCAGTATATAGACACAATAGAATAGATAAATGGACAAAAGGATGCATCCTCCAATTACCCGAAAAAGGAGACCTAAGAATCTCTAAAAACTACTGAGGTATAACTTCTACTGCTATTGCAGCTAAGATATATAATGCCCTTCTTTCTTAATCCCATCCGACCCGAAATCGAGAAAATCCTTTGGAAAAACCAAAACGGATTCCGCAGAAATTGGTCCACAAACTCTCAGATCTTGACAATACGACGGATCATAGAAAGGGTTCGAGCAAACAATCTATAGGCAACGCTACCGCTCGTAGATTTTTCCAAGGCTTTTGATTCCATGCACAGAGGGAAAATGAAACAAATACTACTAGCATATGGTCTCACCAAAGAAGCGGTTGCCACTATAATGATGGTCGACAAAGACACTAAAGCTATGGTACGATCACTTGATGGCGACACAGCTTTCTTTGACATCGCCGCTGGAGTCCTACAAGGAGATACATTAGCACCATATATATTTATAATATGCCTAGACTATGTACTCCGAACATCATTAGATACTATAAAAAAAGCTTTCACACTAAGAAAGGAGAGAAGCAGGCGATATCCCGCACAAACTATAAGATGCAGACTATGCTGATGACCTCGCACTTCTTGCAGATAAACCGGCACAGGCTGAGTCACTACTATATAGCTTGGAGGAGGCAGCAAAGAACATCGGCCTCTATGTGAACTCTAATAAAGCTGAGTGCAGGAATTTCAAAAAAGAAAGGAGACATCTCCACATCTTAAGCCAGTAGAACAATTCACATACCAAGATAGTAATATCTCATCCAAACAGAGCGATATTAATACACAAATATGAAAGGTATGGCTAGCCACAAAAAAATTATCAGTCATATGGAAATCAGATCTCACTGACAAGCTAAAGCGACAATTTTTCCAGGCTGTGGTTATATCAGTGCTGCTGTATGGCTGCACCACTTGGACCTTAACGAGGCGCCTTGAGAATAAGCTAGATAGGAGCTGCAGAAGAATGCTGCGTGCGGTCTTGAACAAGTCGTGGAAATAGCACCCCACAAGGAAGCAGCTGTATAGCCACCTACCCCCTATCTCACAAACCATTCGAGTGAGACGGACAGGGCATGCTAGACACTGCTGGACGTGCAAGGACGAGCTCATAAGCGACGTTCTCCAGTGGAAGCCATCACATGGACATGCTAGTGTGGACCGCCTAGTAAGCAACTACATTGACCAACTATGTGAGGATGCTGGTTGCTGCGTAAAGGAGCTCCCAGACGCAATGAATGATAGGGAAGGATGGCGAGAGATTGTCATGGATATCCGTGCTACTTGCTCTACATGATGATGATGATGATGATGATGATGATGATAATGATATCTATATAGCAACCCGTCCGCACGAACTGGATCGACACAACCTCAATTTCTTAGAGGTGGTTTAACGGGTTTGAATTCAGAGTTCTCCATCTCCATCTCCAACACTGGTTACCAAGCCAAGGTTAATATGCCCAGTCTGCCCTACTATGTACCCATAGCTGGAGGGAGAGTAGTTGGGTGTTTACCTTTCCGAAGGGTATTAGCGCTATGTGAAATGCAAACAGCCTCGTCCAGGATTTGAACGCGAATTGACGAATCCATTTCCTACAACTCTAACCATTACATCACGCAATACATTTATAAACGTACAATGAACGCGATTCTCGAAAATCTAAATAAAATAAAAAAATAAAATAAAAATCTAGTCATAAAATAACCATTGAAAGGTTGGTGTGCCGTTAAAAAACAATCAACCAAACAATCTAAAGACAAATTTTAATTATGCATGCTAATTAGAAAACTTAGGAAGTGTAGTCAATAATGATTTGTTGGCATCTTTCCATCTGCTAAAGACGATGACGTGGTGTCCATATTATTTCTTAACTGAATCTGCGCGAGTGGCTAAACAGTCCAATTTTTGAACGACAATCTCTGGTGCAATGACGCTTGCTGGAGTTGTTGTCTCTCCTTCCTTCTGGTGCTCTTTGCCGTGGCTGCTTCTTTCCTCTTTTTTTTTCACTCCTTTTCGGGACTTGTGTGACCAAAAGGCGCCTGGCCGCTCGGTTCTTTCTGCACCAACTTCCCATGTGTTGGTGTTGATGTGACATGTTTTTATGTCCTTCTTGCAGACGTCTTTGAAGAATTGGCGTGGTCTCCCTACCGGTCGGGAACCTTCTACTAATTCACCATACAGTAAATCTTTGGGGATGCGGTCTTTGTCCATCCTCCTGACATGACCAATACACTATAAATAAAATATCACAACACTCTACTTTGGACCTGCATAATGGTTGTCTTGACAAAGGTTACTAAATGAGAAATAACCAAACGGAGCATGGAAATGAAATGGAATTTTTATAACATTAACAAAATACAATACTCGCCAGCGGCGTGAAGAACGTAAACCACTGCTAGTGGTATAAGACTATTCAGTCAGCATAATACTCCCGTATTTATGAGGATTGGGATATACCTAATAATGTCCATAAGTTGAGTATACAACATATATAATATCGAAAGCCAGTGTTTGTCGTCTTTCGTATCCCAATTATCTTCTTCATTCTGATAATGTGTTCCCACCTGTAAATACATCTTTTCTACTGGAACCTTGGAGTTGTACCCTGGACAACTGAATCTCAGATTCCGGGCAAAATATAAATGTAATTTGTGTCCAAGATTATCGGCCGTGACATAAATAGTTATACCATGCAATCAAATGCAGATAATATAAGCCTAGTATTATCTGCGTTATTCGGACTATTGTCTCCATCTTCATTGTTATTTGTACAACGTTTCGGCCGGTGTGCCCTCCGGCTTTCTTCAGGTATCTCTAGTCGGACTCGCAGATAACGCAAATAATACTAATCATCAAACCTCATCTCAAACATTCAGAGAAATAATATAAGCCTAGTCTGTTTGAAGAGTGAAATTATCCAAATGAAACTGGAAGCCGAACAACAGAATCTAAAATTGACAAGACAAAATGAAACTTTCTTTCCAGAAAGAAAGCCCAAATATTGACCGGCAAAAAGAAGCTAGCAACCAATACCGAAAAAATCCTTTCTCACAAAATTGGGCAAAGAGAAAAAATTGGTTTGATATCTTTGCCTTGTTTTACGAAAAAACTGATATTATTGTGCCAAACCCCAACACATTTGAAAGAGCCAGGAGGCCGTTTTTCTTTCGACCAGAGAAACATCATGCTTTTTTGTTTGTTTTTTCGAAGAGCTTGGCATCGATAATAGAAAAAAAAGTTCATTTTATATTTGAAAAAAAAAACAACAACAAAAATATATAAAAAACCCAACCAACCAACCAACCAACCAAAAAGATTAATTATTTCTATTACTGCTATATTTTTCTAAACCATGCATAGGACAAATTTAAAATTAAAATTAAATCTACAAATTTAAAATTAAAATTAAATCTACATTTAAATCTATCTAAAATTAAAATTAAATCTACAGTCCCGATACTTTTATATTCAAGGGATTCATGAAAGACTAACTTTTATCAATATTCCTCGAATTATTTCGAACAAATATCTTTGTTGTTCGTCACAATGATTCGTGAATTTGTTCCATAAATATTCAATTTAATGTAAACACTCCTTTATAAGTGGATATTCAATTCAAAATCCATTTATCTTCGGATAAAATCCATACGCATTGACAAGCACGATGGACAAGTCTTTGTTATATTTATTTAAAATATCCACAGAAATGTCTTATTAAAATATTATTCCGTCCGAATGAATTTTAATAAATACATCCATTGAAATGGAAACATATGTTCCTAAACAACCTTCGTTTTAGAATTAAGTTGTTAATGGCATGGTGTTAACCAGAAATTCATCATGGTTGGTTGATTGGTTGGATTTAACGGCATGTCATACCATGGGTTATTTTATGTCAAAGACGTTTGTGTTTTATTCATTCTTGTTGGGTATTTAATTTTTTTAAAACTCCTTATTAAACACATTTTTATTTCTTTTTTTTATCTAACCCATAAATGGACCCAAAAAAGATACTAACACCCTGGGTCAGAGTGGACATGGGAGTAATGGCAATGAAGGTGTATTCCACACTCCCCAGAGCTTCAGAATTGGAACCTCAGCACTAGATAGTTTACCATCATAACCAGAACACTAAGACCCTCAGCCACCCGAGGGACTAGGAATTAACAAGAGCAGCTGAATTATTAATTAAAAAATGTTGAGTGTTACATGTCATGGAATGTTCAGCCACAGTCAGAAACTTTTTTTTGCTATTGGGGAAAAATACATTTTATATTTCTGTTTCAGCTTCTTAAAGGTTGAGTTTAAATGTGAATAAGTCGATGTTTACGTGACAAGATCCACGCTCATAGATGCCAAATCCTGATATGTAATCGATATATTTACAATGATGTCAGCATTTCTCTGTCTTTGGTAGTCTTGGTTGGTTTAATTATTCGTATTTATTAATATTGTGTTGTTGCTTATGATTCCCAAAATGGTTTCTGAACTCCTAGGTCCATCGGTGTTTACAGTAAGGATGGCGTGTGTATTATTTTCTTCATCTGCCACCGATTTATAGCACATGTATTATTTTAAAAAAGTTTTGGGATTTGCCATAAATGCAATAGGATCAGGACAATCATATAGATGCTAGGGTTTGACTTGACTGGTCCATCCGCCTAAACGCCCGCCCGCCCGTCCGTCTAGTAAGGGTCAAAGAGGAATGTTGCATGTCATCGACTGGTCAGCAATCACAGAAACCAGTGAGTGACAAAACAAGGTGAATGTTATTGAAAATAACATAGGGAATTATTATTTTTTTTATTGCAGTATTTATGGCTTTTGTTTTTTGTTTTGTTTTGTTTTGTTTTACGGCATATCAACCTCAATGGGTCATTTAATGCCGATAAAGTTTTGAAATAAATCAATTCTTAATGGATAATACACTTTTTTAATAAATACATTCTTCTATATAACCCATAGATGGGACCCTAACAGGTACTACCCCTCCGGGTCAGAGTGGATCAGGGAGCAATGGTGATGAAGGGGTGCTCCACATTCCCAAAACCTCCAAAACTGGAACCTCACCATCAGATAGAGTTTAACGTCATTCCCAGGACATGTAGACCCGCAGCCACCACCTTCTAGCACCCATATGATAAAGAGGGGTTGGGGCTTGCCATAAGGGCAAAAGAGTTGGGGCAATCATATAGGTGCTAGGGCTTGACATGAACAGCCGATTGATCTCCGACCGCCCGTCTAGCCCAAGATAGGGCCAAAGTGATTTATGGCTTCCTAAAAGATTGTGCTTGGATAAAAATATATATTGAGAAAATGACAACATCCCTGCTCATATAAACCAAATTCATAAGGAAGCGCGTGGTGTAATGGTTATAGTCGTAGCAAATGGATTGGTCGACCCGAGTTTAATTCCTGGACGAAGCTGTTTGCATTTCACATGGCGCTAATACCCTTGGGAAAGGTATGAATCTAATTTTCCCTTCAGCTATGGGAAAATAGCAAGGCAGACTGGTCTCTTTAACCATTGCTAGGTAATCAGTCTAGGAGAAGGAAAACTCTGAATTCCCACCTGTTAAAACTCCGCTTAAGAAATTGACATTGTGCCCCATCCTGCTCGTGCGGAGGTGTTATTAAATATATATAAACCACATCCTGATATTTCATTGATATTTACAATGACGTCAGCATTTCAGTGTTTGATATTCTTGGTTGTTTTGTTTATTGGTATTTATTAATATCAACTTGTCAATTATGATTCCTGAAATCATTTCTTCATTAGGTCGCTCAGCGGTATTCACAGTATGGACACCGAATATAATCTCAGAAGCTTGTGGATTTCACGTGTTCCAGTCAATTATGCATATAGGACTCCTTTTAGAAGACTTTTGCCGACGGCGATGACGTCACTCCATGTCGTTCATCAGTTGTAGACCCTCTGGTGGCTAATTAGTGAGAATTCAGGACTTTCAGATACAGTCACACACATTGCAAGGGGGATTTCCATCTGCATTCCGTGGTGCATGACTACGAAGACGTCGCCGCTCTGCAGCTCTATTGATCTCGATATTGAGCCGCTCAAATCCTGTGCGGCATGTGTCGCGCCATCCAAGTCTATTGGAGACCAGATCTTCCAGGCTTGAAGATGTAGAGGTGCATTTCTTCAGTCGTCTTTGAACCGCTTTCGAGGGCCTCCTAGGAGTAGGATGTGGCACAAGGTCGATTTTTAAGCGTATTTCAACTGATTAGAATTCAAAATTGCTCTTCTAATGTCGAAACAATTTGAGGTCACCAGCTGATTGATCGAAGGAGGCCTCTCCGATCACCCATCTAGCCCAAGTAAATAGAATGTATAAAATATATTAAAAATGTACAAAGGGAAGGCAAAAGAATACGATCGTTTATTCATTGAAAATACAAGACGCCAACGTGTATTTTCATAAAACCGTTGCCATATTCTACATTGTATAAGTCACATAGATTTAAGGAAAAAAACTGAACACAAATATAATACATAGGAAATAAGTCGCTTTCCTGTGCGGAAAGCTGAATACCGAAATCTGACGTTAATCAAAGAATTAATTTTGAAATACATTAATTCTGTTTTTTTTTGTGTTTTTTTTTTTTTTTTGTTTTTTACTATTTCAAGAATTCAGACAAATGAATTCTCTCTTTGTGATATTTTTGTTACCATAACGTTTTCCTTAATATATTATCTTATTATAGGAGCGATTCGGTGTCTATCTATCTGTAACCGAAACTACGTCACTGCCTATGTCACAGTACCGTCATAAATTGCGTAAATTTATCAATGAGTATTCAATCTATAGTCAAAATCATTAATACATAGAAGAGAATAAATATTATTCATTAACGATGTCTCAAAGAAAATCTGAGTTAGATTTGCCTCAAAACAGCCCATGTTATTTATGCCTTTAAAATCCATCAATCTGTCTTTTACATCACTAAGAAATAATGGTTTACATGATATATTGTGTTGTCAATTTGCATACTAGTTTTAACAAACTGGGTTCGATAAATAAATTATTGGCGTTATTGATCTCCAATATTATTGTTATATTTTCTAACCTATTAAAATCAATCAATGACTTTATACAGAAACTGCTTTAGATATAAATTAAACAAGTAATCCTTTCAAATGCGTTCTTATTTCATTTCGTTAGACTTTCTAATTTAGTCTTTTTCATTTGATTAGAAATTAAATACTTACACTCCGAGAGCTCATATTCTTATTCATTAACGAGGTCTCTATGAAAATCAAGCGTATTAATATATAGATTGATATCATTGCGTTCATTTTCCAAGTGAATGACTAGTTTGAAGATTTGCATTCGAAATTTTATTTGGAATCGAACCTTGACAGCAATAATTGGAATAAATACACAACCAACTCAAACAATAGGAAAAGCAGAATCTTTTCTCAGGATTTAATTAGATTCAAGAAAGTTCAAAGATCACTCAGGTCGATACCTAATGATAAAATCACAAAGACAAAAATGCCTCGTGGAATAATTAATGACAATACATTTCATGTAAAAGTTACAGGCAATCCAACTTTTTTCTATAGAAGAAATTAATTCACCAGTCACTGCATTTAACGGAAAGATTATGCTCCTATTAGCAGAGTGCATGTCAGCCATGTTTGTGATTATCAATCCGGATGTCCGGGAAGCAATCCATAATTTGGATTCAACTGAATGGATCCTTTACGCAAATTATTCGGATCATTATCTGATCAGCGGGTTGTAGAATACACCGACTGCACCTCTGCAAAGGGATAAAATTTCTCTAATGAGGTCACATTTTGGCTGTGGCTGGCAACCTGCGATGCTTAAGGACGGAATCCTGATGGCCATATGCAGCATTCTTATGTAGTTACCATCTGATCTCCGTTTTTCGGACACCTGTGTCCAGTGAATTCGGCCGTTGGAACGGTTAGAGATTAATAATAGCAAAATCCCAGGGGGGCATCCCTCCCAGGCAACACCTGCCGCCTTGATTTTTGAGGGTTGGATTTATTGCCCAGTGCCTGAGGCACCTCAGTAGATGAATTCTGAAGGTATCCACGCAATGTTTTACTTGCCACGCATGAGCTTCGGATTGTGCGTGGTACCACACGTTAATGTTCCTTGTGTCCAACTGGCATGGAGGGGTGCTAGTAAATAGCTTACTATCAACATTTTTCTGTAAGCGTTTCGTTAAAATCAAAGTGATGCACTGATACGGCTACGACCTGGATGAATATTTTCCTCATCTTATCAGAGATCAAATTTCCATATGATTGATAATCTGTCCATAGCCGTGCATGCCTTTCCTCTGCGTATATTGACATCGCTTTCTGCAGATGAGACTAAATTGGCGGTCGGAAAGGCCCACTCCGATCAATCAGCGGGTCACGTCATACCGTAGCACCAATATGATTGTCCAAAACCTATTGCCCTTATGGCAACCCTCAACTTTTTTAAATCATAAATGAGCATGAAGGCAGAGGCTGGGTATCTTGATCTTATCGATAAAACGTTAAACTCTCTCTGATTCTAAAGTTCCAATTCTGGAGCTCTAGGGAAGGCGGAGTACCCCTTCATCACCATTACTCCCAGGTCCACACCGACCCGGAGGGGAAGTCCCCGTTAAGGTCCCATCTATGGGTTAGATATAACAAAATGAGCCCTCAAAATGTGTTTAAAAAATGAGTTAAAAAATGAGTACCTATTAAGAATGGATAAAAAAAAAACCGTCTTCGACATAATATGACTCAATGAGTTGACATGTCATCAAACCCAACCAACCAGCCAACCAACAACTGCAGATAAGATATTTCTACCTAGCTTTGTGAACTGGTGGTCTACAATCAGTTTTTTTAAAAAATCGCACAGGTGAAAAACTGTCAGTTACATGTACTGTTGATTTTAAGTCCACGCTACTCTAACTTAAATACACATACTCATTCAATGATATTGACCGCTATTTTCTAGCACTAGATCAGGGAGATTGTTTTCTTTTTGCTGGGGTGAAACGCCACACTTACCGTCTGCTTCCCATTTTACCCCTCAGATCCAAGTTTACTTCCCAGGCACTGACTTTTATCGAACCCGGAACCTTCTGGTTTCGAGACGAATGCTCAACCGACTCAGCTAAACCGGCCCTTTTAGTAACTTGAGGCACAATTTAGCATACTTTTACCGAGATGAAGGTGAATTACAATGGATCGTGAGATGCTTAGCTCGCCTGATACTCTTCGATTGCTTCTTGGAGAATTTGTCTCTATGGTTTCTACCGTGACTGACATAGGACCACACTATGGCTTCCAGGATAGCCCCTGAATCCAAACTTCGAGGCTTACCCAACCTTGTCTGATTAACTGGTTTCTCACGTGATACACCCAGCTTGGTGGTTTCACATCCTATAGCTATTAGTCAATGATTTCTATTCTTCTTATAAAATCCCACTGATTTTTGTGCTACTTCACATCAACCCACCTTATTCGAAGTTTACTATATTATTAAACACAGTATTTCCGATGGTAGAACAACTGACGTTTTATACCGATTTTTTCATAAAGTTTTAGCTGTAATTTGCTATAACTTCTTCATGCAAATTTTTTTTTCTTATATATTGAAAAATCTCTCTCGAGTGAAATCTTCGTCTGATTTCTGACGTTCTCGTAATTCATGTTCTTCCATTTTCTTTTCAAGATTTCTTTACTTCTTTCTACGTTTTTATTTCCATTTTTGTATCTCGTTTCCACCGAGTTCGTCACCTCTTAAAAAATATATTGGTGAGTTTAATTGAAATCATTCTGAATACCCAACTGACAGAACGATGAAAGTTTTTTTTTAAAATACGATTGGTATGAACTTAATATGTTTTTTTATATTAGCGAAGCATGCCAGCTCACAATTGATCGTTGAAGTATCGGTGGGTCAATAGACATATCCGTTACGCATGCGCAGATTAGAAAAAAGGGGATTAAATGTCAAAGAAACGTTTAGAATAGTTTATTATTATGAATTAACTGCATATCTCGATCACTCATTCTACTTTGATCTTCAATACTAAGAAAAGAGATGGGCATTTTGATATTTGGTAATTGTGTTGAAAAAAAAAAAAAGGCATGAATTGTTTGCTGAAACTTGACGAATATTAAAAATGCTTATAAAAATATGCGGCCCCTGGACCACAAGTGTTAAGTTTTAATGTAATAAATTATCATATCAAACTAGCAAAAATATGCACCCTCCCGGTACGTGTATTTAAGTTTTAATGTTACAAAATATTATATCAAATTGGAAAGACTAATGAACTAAATAAGAATGCGGATAAAAAATTGGAACAGAGGGGGTATAATTGAAAAATAGAACACCTTTGAAAATAGCTCTTCCATCGCTCCCGTCTTTCATTGCTAAATTTTCCTAATTTAACTATTTAGTTCAAATAGGAAGTAAAGAATAAAATTACAGTTATATCTACTTGTTAATGGATTTCTTTTAAGATTTATACCCGAGATTTTTGCTCATATTCATTAAGATAAACGCAAGCAATTAAAAATCATTAATGCCTAGCGCATTCCAATTTTTAAGATCAATATGCAAATTAGCCTTTGCATTGTAAACCGCTATTTTATCTCTATTAATAATGGAGATTCGCTTCCGGGTTTGTCTGTAACAAAAACTGCGTTACTGCTTACGTCACATTACCCAACACATAATCCAACGTCATAACATAGATTAAATATACTAAAAATGTAAGCATGCAACGTTAGACAATCCTCATTGTTTCAATAAATAGATTCCCGGCGTTATATATTTATATATAGATTGTTTTATTCTAATATAATATTTAAAGTTATCGGAACTGTTTCCATTTCAAATTGTCTTTCTTTCTTTTTTTTTTTTTTTATTCCTCTAATAAATTTGACGATTTACATACTTATGGTACACACTCTATGACATTGAATTTTCAGCTCTCATCCCTCAGGCAATATCTTTCAAAAAAATTATTTTTACATCGCTCGGAGGGTGTCTTTTATTTTTTCTAGTTTTGATAATGTAAAACAATTTTATTAATAATTGATGTTTAAATAAAATGAAATCATGGATTATGTGACGTAAATAACTCAGGGAATTGTGACTTGGGTAGTGATGTAGTTTCGGTTATAGACAGACAGATACACAATCTCCATGATAAAAGAATTAGAAATGATAACGAATATAAAAATATTCCACTTATATTACACAATTCTTATTTTAATTGATTTATAAATAAAATTATATATAGGATTGATTTTAATACGTTTGAGAATAAAATGATAGTATTAGAAATCAGTAACAGCAAATAATTATTTATTAAACCCAGTTTTGTTAAAATAATTATGCAAATTATTCCCACCTGATACTATGTAAATCTTTATTTCTTAGAGATACATAGCACATATTTAAGGATTTTAAATGCATTAATAATACTAGCTAATATATGCACCTTCCTGGTGAAAGTATTTAAGTTTTTATGTAATAAAATATCATATTAAATTAGAAAAGCTTATCAAACTTAATAAAAGTGCAGATAAAAAGATTTGAAAGAGAGGGAGGTTTAATCGAAAAATAGAACATCTGCAACTTATTCTCCATCACTCCTGTCTTTCATTGCTAAATTTTCATAATTTAACTATTTAGTTAAAATAGGAAGTAAAGAATAAAATTAAAGTTATTTCTTCTTGTTAATCAATTTCTTTTAAGATGTGTCCCTGTTGCTTATATTCATTAAGATAAAACCAAACAATTAGAAATCAATAATAGTAAGTACATATTTATTAAAAATAAATTTTTAATATCAATATGCAAATTAGCCTCCCTGTTCACACTATAAACCGCTATTTTGTTGTATATATATCCACAATTGCACGTTATCAATATGTAGATATGTTCCACATATCAAACTCCGGGTTCGACCGGAGAGTCCGGTGGCTTCTGCCCTGGACCTCATAAGTTGACATCTTTGATCCCAGTGCCCCCCAGACAAAGCACGATTTAAGGGGACAGGGCTGGGTTTATTACCCAGAGCCTGAGGCGCCCCATTGAGGGGATTACCGACGGGATCAACGCATTTTTGCACCCACCACTCATGAGTCACGGCTTGTGGGTGGTCCCACATGAATAGGCCCTAGTGAATAAAACACAAGCGTCTTCTGCATAAAACGACCCAATGGGTTGACATGCCGTAAAAACCAACCAGCCAATCAACTAGCCAACCGCTTATCAGATAATGATCAAAACAGTCTACGTTGACATGCCGTAAAACCCAACCAACCACCCAGCCAACCAATATTTTTTCTTGAGAAACGGTTGGAGTTCGTTGAACTGTCCACTAATAAGCGTAAATGGAATTTTGAGGTCACTTGTCTTGTTGCTTCTTTTTTGTTTAAAACGATGGTTTTTTTTTGTATTTAAAAGTTTTCAAAATCAATATTTCTAAAAATGCCAAAAACAAAATTATTAGGCACAGCACCGCCCCCTCACACCACCACCATCAACACCAACCCGGCTGTGCAATTTCAACATTGCAACGTTATGAGAATATTGCATGTACAGTGAAATCTTTAATAACTCTATTCCAAATCTAAATTATCTTCATCATCATATCGGTAAGGATTAAAAGTTATCAAATAGCGAAAACTGCCCTTAACTTATCGTATTCTGTTGGTAGAAATGAGGACACTCTCAAAAGAAAATATGTTGCATATCCTTTATAATTATTCTTATACTTATCTTCTTAGCAGATCGAATCTTCTATTCTTCTATTTCTCTGAATGTTTGAGATGAGGATTGAAGATTATTATTATCTGCGTTATTCGGACTATTGTCCCCATCTTCATTGTTATTTGTACAACGTTTCGGCCGATATACCCTCCGGTATAATGATTAATTAACACAACTCCTACCCCAGCTATGGTTAGCAGAATGAGAAGAGGATACCCCCGTGGAGTAAATAAAGGGTTAGGTTCAAAGTTCCGTGATGGCCCCCAAATACGACAAGAAAGTTCCCGAGTTCGAAAAGAAGGTTCCAGAGTCCGAGAAGGTTCCCGAGTCCGACAAGAAATACCTGAAGAAGACCGGAGGGTATATCGGCCGAAACGTTGTACAAATAACAATGAAGATGGGGACAATAGTCCGAATAACGCAGATAATAATATTCTATTCTTCTATCTTGGCTGATTCATCTCTTCTTCTTGATTGAGACTTCTTGGGTTGATCTTGGGTGTTTCTTCATCTTTGTTTCCACCTTTGGTTCTTACAAATGAACAAAAGACTTAGCTCGTTTTTGGGATGTTATTATTTCCCAGGTTCCTAATTTATAATCGCATGCATGGAGAGAAATAGCCCGCGGAGGAGAGACGCCATTTTACGTCCGTCTCTTTTGCTCACTGAGCTAACACTGCATATCTACTTCGTTCTTCGTTCTTACAAAGAACAACTAACAAGTTCAGCTAAAGGTGACCACCTGCCTATCACTGTGCTATTTTTTTCCATGAATCTTCATCTAGAAGAATTACCACTTATATATAGTAGAATATTTTCTGCTATTTTTATGTTGATTTTGGGAGATGGTGTGATCTGATGTAAGAATCACATAAGACTGAGACAAATGTCTTTGGCTTTCGTTCTGTGCTAAAAGTAGCACTGGGTTCAGTTAATTGATAGATGTTTGTTATGCTATTCAATATTAGTTGTTAAGTTTCTTAGTAATTGATGGGTAAAAATCAACTATGTCAAACTGTGTAAACTTCTGGCTATTCTTTGAGGGGATATTTTTGAACCAGGTTATTGCAGCTGAAGTGTTATTCCATTGCAGTAATTTAGTTTTATTTTTGATTTCCAGGTTTATTTTATTTATAATATCTTTACTTACTAACCCTAATTCTGATTTAGCTGGATTTATCAATCTGCAAGATGGCCTGTTATTGAAATCAATTTTATGGTCTTTTAATGTTATGAAAGCTTCTCGTTTAGCAAGACATTTAACCCTGTCATCTATTTTGAGTCTATTTGCTAAATGTTTAGCTTCATCATTAATCTTATTATATGCACTGGGTTCAGTTAATTGATAGTTGTTTGTTATGCTATTTAATATCAGTTGTTTATGATTATTTTTATCTAGTTCATATAGGTTTTTAGTCTTATCGGAAAATACTAAATTATTATTTGATGATCTAATTTTTAAAAATCTTTAGACAATATTATAATAATCTGTGCTGGAGTACCGTTTCAATGTATGTATGTTATGTATGAGAACGATGCTCCGGCACAGTATTACAGTCGTCGAAACTGCCCGTTCCAACCTCCCGTTCTTATGTTGTCTGTTGATTTACAGGAAGGCTGAAAAAGAGCTGGTTTCGTTCCTTTTACCAACTCGGCTGAAATAAGATTAAATAACCAAAAGCTGTCAACGGATCAACAAAACAATTGAACACAACGCCTTTTTTATGCTTATGTACAACTTATATACATTTATTTTACAAAGGAGCGAGGTGATTTCTTGTCAGCTGATTGGCGATCTACAGCTAGTTTTTGGCTAAGTTATCAATTTCGTACCGAGTGGCAAGGCATCAGAATGTATCGGTAAAGTTTTATCAAGGGCCCAGAGCCATGGCAAGCTCTCTTCTCCGGTCTTCGTTCTGTCCCGGTCTCTCCCGCTGTCTTCTGACGCGTCTATTCCTCGGTCTGTCCCGTTGTCTCTTTCTATTCTCTTTCTTTCTATTCGTCTGACGGTCTGTTATTTATGGGATCCAGACCTCCCCACCCTAACATATGTCTCTGATTGGCCAGCCACTCGATACTATTGTCTACGTGTCTAAATGGCTTGTGCCAGCCTAGCTTGTATCTTTCCATTTGGAGTCAAGGCCAACCATTGTTTTATTTATCTAAGTTTTTGCAATTGTTGACGAACTTGTCAAAAACTGGAATCTTATTTATTAAATTTATTATTTCATTTTGTGAAATTTAAAATTCCGATGATGTATATCAAATTCCATAATTTAAGGAATCTCTTTGTCTAGGTGAAAATTCTTTGCTTAGATGAATTTATATTTTTAATATAAACAATTATTATCATTATTATTGTTTTTCTTATTTTTACTTTTAATTTTAACAAACCACCATAATTAATAATTAGGGTAGTTTTAATTAATTAGTACCTAATTAATAGGTCGCCAATCAACCCATAACACAATAGTGTTACAATATATATTGGAAGCTGTTTTTAAATTTACGGAATTTTATATTATAAACTATATCTATTAAGTCCGTTTCAAATGCGGTTAATTCTTTAATTTTTGGTGGGTATTTACTAGATTTAATATTAATGTATACGGTAGAATATTTCCTGATATTTCTTATATCAATTTTGGTAGATAGTGTGATCTCATGTAAGAATTACTTAAGACTGAGAAAAATGTCTTTGTTTTTTCGTTCTTTTACGAATGTCCGGAGGAAACTGTTAGAAATGTTTACAGTTGTCTAACCTGTCTTTCTTTGTTAACATTAACATTAGCGTTCGTATAACATGATGTGTGTTCACGTAATTGAATATTATTACGCATGACTTATATTTTAAAACATAACATAACATGCTTTAGGTCTCAATCCACGCGATGTCCAGATGTAAAAAAAATGCATTGCCTAATTAGCATGAAAGTAAATTAGTGCTCAACTTGCAAATCGGTCGGAAAATAAAAACATATTACAAGGTGACCCAGAAAAAACAGAACACAATTTATTCATTTATTTTCCCATTAAACTCACCCTAAACCCCAACCACAACCCTAACCCTGAACCCTAACCCTAACTCTAAGCCGCCTAGTTAAAATTAACAGTTTTATTACAAAATTTGTGGGTTCTGTTTTTTCTGGGTCCCTTTGTATACATAGTGACCCAGAAAAAACAGAACCCAATTTATTTATTTATTTTCCCATTAAACTAACCCTGAACCCCAACCCCAACCCTAACCCTAACCCTAACCCTAGACCCTAACCCTAAACCCCCTAGTTAAAATTAACAGTTATCTTACAAAATGTGTGGTATCTGTTTTTTTCTTGTCATCCTGTATACATCGTGACCCAGAAAAAACAGAACCCACATTATTTATTTATTTCCCCATTAAACTACCCCTAAACCCCAACTCCAACCCTAACCATAACTCAAAACCCTAAACCTAACCCTACACCCTAACCCTAAACCCCCCTAGTTAAAATTAACAGTTTTATTACAAAATTTGTGGGTTCTGTGTTTTCTGGGTCACCCTAATTTTCCGACCGATTTGCAAGTTTAGCTTAAATTAGTACAATAATATTTTATTTGAGATTATATATATATATATATATATATATATATTTCCTGATATTCTTATATTGATTTTGGTAGATAGTGTAATTTCGTATAAGAATCACATATCACTGAGAAAAATGTCTTTGTTTTTTCGTTCTTTTACGAATGTCCAGAGGGAACTGTTAGAAATGTTTACAGTTGTCTAACCTGTGTCTCTTTGTAAAGATTAACACGTGGAAATAATTACTTCGAAGCAAACTTCAGTGTTCCTTATTGATCCCCAGGGGCGTCTTGCATTGAGTTTGGACCATTTGTATGAGAATATAATGCAATGGAAAAAAAAGAAACAAAAAAACAGTCTTTCATATTTTATACCTATATTTACAATCATAATTTACAAGAGGTAGTCACAAAAAGTTTTATTCTTAGCAGCAGGAATATCTATATTTTTTATCCCGCCAAAGACAATAAATTGGAAAAATAAATAGCAAAAAGGTTAGACTCCTCAATCAAAATGGCTGCCGGAAAAATGACCGAGATACATTTCACCGAATGACATTTCACCGAAGGGGATTTAGCAAAACTGAAATTTCAATGAACGGACATTTTATCGAATGGACATTTTATCGAATGGACATTTTATCGAACGGAAAAAAAGGATATTTCACCGAAAAGTAAGCAAAATCATAATGTTGATTTCATGTTATTTCACATTTCAGTCTTTCACATTTTATACCTACATTTAACATCATAATTTACAAGAGGTAGTCACAAAAAGTTTTATTCTTAACAGCAGAAATATATATATATATATATAATATATATATATATATATATATATATATCCCGCCAAAGGAAGTAGAAAAATGGACAGCAAAAGATTCTTTCTGTTGACTGTTCTTTGAGTTGCTTCTCCATTACAGATTTCACTTCCTTGTCACTGAAATAATGTTTGCCTCTTAAACCCCCTCTCATGGGCCCTTAGAGATGATAGTCTGAAGGCGCTAAATCTGGTGAGTAAGGAGGGTGTGGTAAAGTTGTCCACCGAATGAGGTGATTTTCTCCCTTGCCCGGTTACTTGTGTGTGGTCTTGCATTGTCATGCAGAAGGACTTTGTTGGGTCTTACTTGTCGTTAGGGTTTCAATATAGGCCTTAGTTTATAAAAAAAGTCTTCACATGAAATAAAGAAAATGGCATTACTTTTTGACAAGCCCTCTGTATGTACATTTATATATATGATATAGAGATTGACTTTTTCTCGAATTGTTTAGGCTAACATTTGAACAGATATGCCTGCCTAATTCATCAATTATCACTTAATTAATATTTAAAATTCTTCAATCAAAATCGCTCACGGAAAAATGAGCGAGCGACATTTCGCCGAAAGACATTTCACCGATGGGCATTCAGCCAAACTGAAATTTCACCGAACGGACATTTCCCTGAAGTGACATGTGGTTGACAGACATTTCACCAAAATGTATAATGTTGATTTTATGTTGTTGTTTTTTTCTCTTTTTTTAAATTTTTTTTACTGAAGTGTCATTTCACGGAAGTTACATTTCACCGACGTGACATTTCCCCGAAGTGACACAAGACTGACACACATTTCACTAAAAAATATAATATTGATTTTATATGTTATTTTCACATGTGGCGTTATGATGATTTATCCTTAAAATTTTCCATTCTCATCTAACATTTAATTCTAGATAAATACTTTTCCGTGCTAATTTACACGTCAGTGTTACACTCATGGTCCCGGCTCCCATTATGTTACACAGATGGATTAATGCATCTTTTATACTTGTGCCTATCATCACTGTTATGTTTTTTCTTTCTTTCCATGTTACAAATTTATGCTCGTTTATACAGATATTGACGATTCTAAGTAGAGCAGCCATCTAAGATTCGCAAAACTGGATAGCTGTTTCGACCCTATTAGGTCTCATCAGCAGTGTATACTACGATCTCACCCACTAGAGATCCAACCAGCAACCACAGAGTGAAGAGCTGAAAATCTATCCCTGGAACCCTGTTCATTATTTATTTATGTGTAAAGGCGTAACAATATGTTTTTCTATTTGTTCTCTCTCCGTTACAAAAAGACACTAAATTCACTACTTTGGCCCTATCTTGGGCTAGACGGGCGGTCGGAGAGGCCCCCTCCGATCAATCGGCTGGTCCTGTCAAGCCCTAGCACCTATATGATTGCCCCAACCCTATTGCCCTTATGGCAAGCCCCAGCCCCTCTTTATCATATGGGTGCTAGAAGGCGGTGGATGCGGGTCTACATGTCCTGGGAATGAAGTTAAACTCTATCTGATGGTGAGGTTCCAGTTTTGGAGGTTTGGGGAATATGGAGCACCCCTTCATCATTGCTTCCTGGTCCACTCTGACCCGGAGTGGTAGTACCTGTTAGGGTCCCATCTATGGGTTAAACAGAAAAATGTATTTATAAAAAAATGTATTATCCATAAAGAATTGATTTATTTCAAAACATTATCGGCATTAAATAACCCACTGAGGTTGATATGCCGTAAAAAAAACAAAAAAAAACAAACTAAATTCACTATATTAGAGAAAAATAAAATACCTCGATAACATTACATCAATACAGACACCGACAAATATAGAAATTTTAAACCTGAAATTTTAAAACTAAAAGCAGACTTTGTAGGAGTATTAATAAAAGTAAAAAGTCGTTGGGTTGGCTTAATGTTGGTATCAGCCAGACAGCAAGGGAGTTTATCCCCTTTTTTACTAGCACTAGACCAAGGAGATTATTTTAGCATCTGAGGTGGAGTGACACTTACCATCAGCTCCTCACTTTACAACACAGATCCCTGTGCTACTCATATTCTGAGTTGGTGAGGGCTGGTATCGAACCAAGAACCTTGTGATTCCTAGCTAAACACTCTACCGACAGAGTTAAACTGGAGTATTAATAGCACAAGGTATTATCAACCTGAATGAAATGAATACACAGTTTGAGTTGGATTTTTACTTCTAACAATAATAAAATTATACATTTGATTTATTGAAATCAGTCAGTCAGTATACTGTTGGTTCGGACAACAGCAACTAGCTAAACACAACTGAACCAGTGACCAAGATAGCTGGTACTTATGGAACTCAAGAATAATCCATTCATATATTTGGGTAATTATATTCCTTGAGTCCCTATTGGCTGCTTGGTTGGCTGCTATGATGTTATGAGGCTTCATAAATACCCTGGCATTCTACAGTAGAATTGCAGCAAGCTTAGATCTGTATTGAGTTACAGCTACTTGTTGCCTTGTGTTACCAATTCGATGGTAATTGGAACTTAGTATGATTATTCAACATGATGTACCTGATATCTATTCTGGAACTCAACTTTGGTGGCAAAATATTAGTAATTTATAGAAAATTCTGATTATGAAGCTCCAGAATTGGAACCTTACTACTAAATTTCATCTTAATAAAGCGACAATTCCTCCAAGCTGTGGTTGTGTCAGTGCTGCTGTATGGCTGCACCACTTGGACCTTAACGAGGCGCCTTGAGAATAAGTTAGATGGGAGTTACAAAAGAGTGCTGCGTGTGGTCTTGAACATGTCGTAAAAACAACACCCGACAAGGTAGCAGCTGTACGGCCACCTGCCGCCTATCTCACAAACCATCCGAGTTAAACGGACAAGGCATGCTGGACCCTGCTGGACCCTGCTGGACCCTGCTGGAGGAACAATGACGAACTGATAAGCGACGTTCTCCAGTGAAAGCTAACACATAGACATGCTAATGTGGGCCGCCCAATTAGGACCTACATTGACCAACTCTGCGAGGATACTGGATGCTGTGCAGAGGACCTCTCTGGGACAATGAATGATAGAGAAGGTTGACG
Organism: Doryteuthis pealeii; assembly: GCA_023376005.1. Classification (NCBI taxonomy): domain Eukaryota; kingdom Metazoa; phylum Mollusca; class Cephalopoda; order Myopsida; family Loliginidae; genus Doryteuthis; species Doryteuthis pealeii. The sequence goes on from CM042155.1 coordinate 5,484,006, forward strand.
AGAGATTGTCATGGATATCTGTGCTAATTGCGCGACATGATGATGATAGTGAAACACCCATACCTAAATTGTATAATAATTCTTTATAATTACATCAAATTTTATCAACTGATTTTCTTCTTTACATGACATTTGAAAAGATAGAAGTAGAATAATTATTCTATACACATTGTGAGATACAGTGTAGAAAGCATCCACCTCGGATCCAGATGGTTCTGTGTTCGATACTGTTCCTCAGTGTATGAGTTTCATAGTTTAGATCTGTGCGGTAAGAAGGGGGGAGGGGTAACCACAACGTCTCAGTCTTGAAATATTAAGCCGACTTAAAATAAATCAATCCTTGGTAATGGCTCAAGAATTAAATCGGTTGGAATTAATAACTAATTAATGACATTTATTTACTTACTAACTTTTACTAACTTCTATGTGTCGATTTTCCATTAGCACACACAAACACACACACACACACACACACATTCATATACACACACATTCATATAACACGCATATATATATATATATATATATATATATATATATAATTCAAAAGTCCAGAGAAGAAATCTTCCTTACGACACAAGAGCTTTATTAAAAAAAAAAAACAAGTCGCAGATTGAGAGCTCAATGTGTGCTCTTAATATTAGAGTCACAGAGCAAATATAAGTAAAGAAATAACAAAAGACTTAGAGATTTAGCATTATAGTCTATTTCAGGTAGCTTAGACAAATAGTCTAACTCTCCCGACTCATCAGATGCGAATGATTCAAATTTGAATGCGATTCAAATATACATCATTCGCATCTGATGAGTCGGGAGAGTTAGACTATTTGTCTAAGCTCCCTGAAATAGACTATAATGCTAAATCTCTAAGTCGTTTGTTATTTCTTTACTTACATATATATATATATATATATATGTGTGTGTGTGTGTGTGTGTGTGTGTGTGTGTTGTGTTTGTGTATGTGTAAGATAATCCAATTGACTGGAAAGTAAGGAATGATTCTATTTAGGATCATCGATATCTCACTATACCACCCATCCTGTATGCTCTTGTATGTGCAAACATATAGATTCATCCAAGTCTTTTCATAAACCCCTAAGAGAGCTCAATGTATAACTAATAAATTAATTATATACAGAGCAATATTTAACTTTCAAATAAATAAAAGTAGTTAAGGGAAAGAAGAACTAAACATAGTCAAATGACGGTTTGTTAAGTTTATCTTTGTTTTAAATATATATATATATATATATATATATATATATATATATATATATATATATATGAAGTATAATAAAAAAATTGAAAAAACACAGGTTTAAATGAGTTAAGTGGTGAGTTTATTGGCTGACACTGCAGTGTTTCGATCTATTAATTAGATCATCTTCAGGGCTTTTGTTGGTATGTGGAAGGTCATAAAAGATGTTATCAATGAAAATCATGCTCTCTCTCTCTCTCACAGACACACACACACAGACACACACACAACACACACACACACACACACAGACACACACACATACACACACACACACACAACCTTGAGGTTTGTTTCGATTCCGTTTATCGCAAAAGATTTATACACACACGCGCAACTAGACATTCATAAACACATAAAAGATGCACAATGCTTTTTTCGATACAAACACTTATACATTCTAATACTCACACCGCAAAAATAATATTTGACGTCATATTTCAAACCGTTCATTTTTTTCAACGTTCTTTTTTCTCAGACTTCAAATTTTAAACAGACCGATAAACAAAGACTATTACTCGCCTTTCTCCTTATTCTGAGATAAAAACTTTTTATCACTTTCCACATACCAACAAAAGCCCTGAAGGTGAGCTAATTAATAGATCGAAACACTGCAGCGTCGGCCAATAAACTCACCACTTAACTCATTTAAACCTGTGTTTTTTCAATTTTTTATTATACTTCATACCGTCGGATTCACTTCCTTTTATTCACACACACACACACACACACACACACACACACACACATATATATATATATATAATATGTATTATATATGTATATATATAATATTTGAACCTTATAAGTTTTAATACAAAGGAGAGAATGACATTGAAAGGAAAAGAAGGAAATCTTTAAAAAGGGAAAGAGTAAGGAATGAAAATATGACAACATCGATAGATTGAAAGATGGATGTAAGAATACTAAGGTAGACAAACAGAATAAGTACACATTGATAGATAGGTAGATAGAAATAATACGATTGTAATTCCTTTCCCTGGTTTCTCGACTATTGATTAACATATGGAAATTTGAATTATACGCAGGAATACGTCATTCAAATGTTTACTTGATATTTTCCCTTTTTTTAAAATTCGATAGCATAAAATAAACAACAAAAAAGTGTCCTATGTATTTATATATTAAATAGATTTTAAGTTGAGAGTAAGAAATAACAAGAGTTCATTATTCATTAAATAATACAAAACTGGTTTATTCATGGTGACAATTTGACCGCTTATAAACTCTTTATCTAGAAGAAAAAATTGTTCCCTTGATATTTGAAAGTTTTCTGCAGAAAAGAAAGAATATAATTGGCAGAAAGTCAATAACAGTCTGTGAATGTTTGAAAAGCAAATAGTCACAAATATGTCAAAATGTTGTATAGCTACTTTATAATTCTTATTATAAATCTATCTATCTATCTATCTATCTATCTATCTATCTATCTATATATATATATATATATATATATATATATATATATATATATATATATAAATAATTGAAATTGAATCATATTACCACGATCAGACAACTCGGCAAACACCACCTGCGACATCCGGAGCACTGGACAGCTGTTTCGACCTCCTTTGGTCTCATCAGCAGTGCATACCACAATCTCCGCCACTAGAGATTGAACCAGTGGACCACAGAGTGAAGAGCGGGGACTCAATATGCTTTATTGGATTATCTTACACATACACTATATATATATATATATATATATATATATATATATGAGTATAGATAAAAGGATATGAAAACAACACAATATGCTGTTAAAGTGAAAAGATTTTATATCATATTCATAGCTTATATTGAACAATATTTCGATTTATAAAAATCATCTTCAGAGCTTGTTTATACTCCAGACTTATCAATAGCGGACACAAAAATAATATGAATTCAAAACGAAAACTTTGATGTTGTAAAAAGTTATGCGGTAGTTTCAAATATAAGCACATCTAGAGATCACCAATGGCCAAAGAAGTAAGTAATGCATATGCATCTCTCTATCTCCCTGTGTCTATCTCTCTCCTCACTCCAGTAAAAGAACAGTTGTGTATGTACCCAACATGGGTATATGTGTATGAGTATGTAACAGTAATAAAAGTAAGGTCTCCAAATTGCTGGGGACGCAGGCAAACTGATAATGCAGATATTGACAGCACAGATGTGTTTGTTATATCTGCTTCTGCGCCTTCACTTGCCCTAGCGTGCGGCTGCCACGCCCAGTTTTAGTATGGCAGTGATTTCCGATGGAGCTCACGATTGATATTGTTGACTTTTTTTGTATATAAGGAGTGTCTTGAAAGCCCACTCATACTTATAGATTCGGCGAGAACCATGTGATCAAACTCTTGGCCAATCACTGGCAGTACTCTGCTGCTGATACAATACTTAACCAGGCAGTACTGCTCATAACTACTTGACTTTCGTGGACGACAGACATAGGATTAAATCACTGGACATTTAATAATACGCAGGATAGGACTTATACGCAGGATAGGACTTATTTGCTTACCAAAGGATTCCATAAGTCTGGACTTATTCGCATGATAGGACTTATACGCTTACCAAAGGATTCCATAACTCAGGACTTATTCGCATGATAGGACTTATACGCTTAACAAAGATTTCCATAACTCAGGACTTATTCGCATGATAGGACTTATACGCTTACCAAAGGATTCCATAACTCAGGACTTATTCGCATGATAGGACTTATACGCTTACCAAAGGATCCATAACTCAGATTCGCATGATAACTCTGGACTTATTCGCAGGATACGACTTATTCACTTACCAAAGGATTCCATAACTCTGGACTTATACACAGGATAGGATTTATTCACTTACCAAAGGATTCCATAACTCAGGACTTATACACAGGATAGGACTTATTCACTTACCAAATGATTCCATAACTCTGGACTTATTCGCAGGATAGGACTTACACGCTTACCAAAGGATTCCATAACTCAGGACTTATTCGCAGCATAGGACATATACGCTTACCAAAGGATTCCATAACTCAGGAATTACTTACTTTAAGTCCTTTTCAACTGGCCAAGGATGGCATTTAAAAACTTAACAGACATTACCACCAAGTATCTCAGATTTATATGATTTTTGAACGCAAAATATATCACGTCGATAGAAATTCATTACCAGTTAGGACAAGTCGTGCATGGATATCAAAATCGTTCGTAAGTGGTGTAGGGATTTTTTCAACAATGAGGAGATTCAACGCTTCTTCTACGGCAGTAAGCCGAGCAGGTATGACATGAACATACAAAAGCTGTCACATTGCCTAGAAAAATGAATCGACTGAAATGGCGATTATGTAGAAAAATGGATACATGTGGAAACTTTGATCTAATTGACAAACAAAGAACGTTTCTGTGATTTCTAAATATTTTGGAGACCGTACCTTTAGGATTATCCTCGGAGTTAAATAAGTGTATATCTTCCCACTATTACGCATTAAAGATTTCAAATCTTTCGACAATGCTTGGTATTGGATGATGTATTATTTACGTAGAAGATCAGACTTAATTATGTAATTTATTTTGGCACTAGACTAAGTTTGTCGGATTAGAATCGACTTTTCTTGAGCCACAATTATTATCTATTAAATCCTCCGCAGTATATTTCATTTCCTTATTATTTTATTTATGACTTATTTATAACAAATTATTTGAGGAAACTGAAGTTTACTGGTATACACTTACATACACAGCTGCATATATACCAAGGTATATATATATATATTATATATATATATATATATATATATATATAAGTCGGGTAGCCTAAAGTCGGCATCAGCCAATCAGCGCCACACCTACCATCAGCTCCTTACTTTACCGCCCTGTGCTACTCATACGCTGATTTGGCGAGGGCCGGTATCGAACTAGGAACCTTGTGGTTTCTCGGCGAACGCTCTACCGATTGAGCTAATCCAGCCGACTGAGACAGTTAATAACTGAATTTAAATCTGAATATGTTATTGTTCGATATACGAGTGCTGTCCGAAAATTAAGGTATAGATAGATATCGTTTGAGGCACATTGAGTAATGGTTATCGAAATGGACTCGGCAACATAACCAAAGAAAGGGTCAAAATAGTGTTGCATGTCATGAACTGCTCATACACCAGAATTCCGTCCTTAAGCATCACAGGTCACCACTTGCGGCTAAAAGTTGGCTACATTGGAGGCGTATTTTACCCTTCTGGAAAGGTATTGTTGGCTTATTCTATTCGTATGTTAATTTTCAGCAGCTAACGGCTGGCTTATATATATAGGATGGATGAGTTTTTGAGTTAATTGCAAATTTTAACAAAATCATTATAACGTTTTGTTTTCTTAATTCTCCGTTCATATTTATTTTTCAATTTAATTCGTTTTGCAATCTAACTTTCTTCCTGATCAAAAATATTTAACGGGTCACATTTTTTCTAGTATGTTTTTATACAGTAGAATATTTCCTGATATGTTTGCTAATAGAAAAATATATTTTTGAAAGAAATTGCCTAAACATATCAAAAACAAAATAGTGTAAAAAAAATAAAGATTAATTTAGAGTATTTCAGAAATAAGGGTAAAGATGGAATTCCAGAGGGAATATTTGAAAATTATCGGATGAATTAATTAGCAAGATATTAATCTGTGTACAGATATAATATCAATGATGTAAGTTCTGTGGAAATATTATTCCTTTTTAGATTAATTTAGAGGATTTCAAAAACGACAGGGATGGTATCCTTTGATGGACAAATTCGAAGAAAAAGTATTCTGAAATTAAACCTGTAGTGAACATGTAATGTACCGGAATTTGTGTGGTGTTGTGCGTTCAAAGAGAGACATACGAATCTGCATGATGAACGTCGCGCATGACATCAATGTTCATTAACATCAGAAGACAACATTTCCCCGGGGGGTGGGGTATATTTAATTACAGATGATTAATGACGTAAATCTTGAGAAGGAGCATCTATTCCCATGTCGGTATTCCATGAATGCATCTATGGAAGCTGCACAAGAAAGCTACGTGCAGTCTTGAACAAGTCGTGGAAACTGCACCCCACAAGGAAGCAGCTGTATGGCCACCTACCCCCACCATCTCACAAACCATCCGAGTGAGACGGACTAGGCATGCAGGACACTGCTGGAGAAGCAAGGACGAGGTCATAAGCGACGTACTCCTCTGGAAGCTGATGAGATTTCTTTTGTATATATATATTTACCAACCCCTCCGCACGAGCAGGATGCGACACAAGGTCAATTTCTTAAGCGGAGTTTAACAGGTTTGAATTCAGAGTTTTCCTTCTCCTAGACTGGTTGCCTAATCAAGGTTAAAGAGCCCAGTCTGCCCTACTATTTACCCATAGCTGGAGGGAGAATTGGATTCATACCTTTCCCAAGAGTATTAGCGCTATGTGAAATGCCAACAGCTTAATCCAGGAATTGAACTCGCGTTGACGAGTCCATTTCCTACGACTCTAACCATTAGACCACGCGCCTCATTTCTTTTGTATATAAGGCTCTAGATCGTCGCCCATACTTATAGACTAGGCTAGATCATGTAATCTATTCCTTGGCCAATCACTGGCAGTACCCTGGGGCTGATACAATACGTAACCGACCCTACTGGTCATAATTACTGTAGCGTTCATCGAGGACGGACATAGGATTAACTCACTGGACCTTTACTAATACGCAGGATAGGACGTATACGATTACCAAAGGATCACCAAAGGATTCCATAACATAGGACTTTCTTTAAGCCCTTTTCAACTGGCCATGCACTGCATTTAAAAACTTTACAGAAGCCAACCCATGGACATGTTAACGTGGGCCGCCCACCAATGATCTACACTGACCAATTATGTAAGGATGCTGGTTGCTGCGCAGTGGACCTCTCGGAGGAAATGAATGATAGGAAAAGTTGGCGAGAGATTGTCACGGATATCCGTGCTAATTGCACGACATGGTGATCCTGATGATCATCTCTTTAGGTCGCAAAACAATTTGATCTATATGGTTAGCATGATTTAGCACATCCACCGGATAATCCTACCAGTTGATCCTCTGTTTTGACCCCTCACACAAAAATCGCTCAGGAAGTTATTTCTTAACCAAAGTTTCTTTTTCCTTTTTCTTTTCTTTTACTCCCTAGTCAGCTTGAAAAGCTTTTAGGGGTCAGTTTAGCTCAGTCGATAGAGCATCGGTCTAAGACCCACCAGGTTCCGGGTTCGATACTTACCCACGACAAATTAGCCTATGAGTAGCACAGCTGAGGTCGGGGCGGCGCACTACTTCAGACGCTGAACAATCTCCCCGATCTAACGCTTGTGAAAAGAGGATAGATTCCCTCGGTTTCTAGCTAATAGCGACACTAGGCAACTCCACTGATTTTTATTGAAGATTAGAGTCTTTTAATTTATTATTTTACAAATCTTGTTTTTTTTTTTTTGTTATCTTATATAAAAACATGTTTTTGAACATTTATCAAGAAACTATTCTAATTTATAAAATAATCAATATATTACATTTTGAAAATATTTTTGGTACTACTGCACAATGGTGCATATGTTATAACATTATTAGATTACGTATAAAACGCATTACATTTCATTAGATTTCACGGAAATACCCGAAAACTTTCATATGTAAGGGTTAGGGTTAGGGCAAGGGTTAATGTTCGTGTTAGGGTTAGGGTAAGGCTACGTCGGGAGTTTCCGATATCTAATGCTATCCATACGTAAAAAGCGATTTTAATGATATTATCTCTTGCGCGCTATTATGCATTAGTGCCATAATTTTAATAAAATAACATGAAATCAACATGTTATGTTTTTGCTTACTTTTCGGTGAAATATCTGTCAGCCTTTTTTCCGTTCGTTAAAATGTCCATTCGGTAAAATGTCCATTCGATAAAATGTCTGTTCGTTGAAATTTCAGTTTTGCTAAATCCCCCTTCGGTGAAATGTCATTCGGTGAAATGTATCTCGGTCATTTGTCCGGCAGCCATTTTGATTGAAGAGTCTAACTTTTTGCTATCCATTTTTCCAATTCCTTGTCTTTGGCGGGATAAAAAATCATTGATATTCCTGCTGCAAAGAATAAAACTTTTTGTGACTACCGTTGTAAATTATGATGGTGAATTGAGGCATAAAATATGAAAGACTGTTATTGTGTTTCTTTTTTTCTCCATTGCATTATATTCTCATACAAATGGTCCAAACTCAATTCAAGATGCCCCTGGGATCAATAAGAAACACTGAAGTTTGCTTAGAAGTAATTATTTCCACGTGTTAATCTTTACAAAGAGACACAGGTTAGACAACTGTAAACATTTCTAACAGTTCCCTCCGGACATTCGTAAAAGAACAAAAAACAAAGACATTATCTCAGTCTTAAGTAATCTACATGAGATCACACTATCTACCAAAATTGATATATTTGAAACGGACTTAATAGATTTAATTTATAATATAAAATTCCGTAAATTTAAAACAGCTTCAAATATATATTGTCTAAAGAATTTAAAAAAATTTAAATCATCAAATAATAATTTTGTATTTTCCGATAAGACTAAAACCTATATGAACTAGATAAAAATAAACATAAACAACTAATATTAAATAGCATAACAAACAACTATGAATTAACTGAACCCAGTGCATATAATAAGATTAATGATGAAGCTAAACTTTTAGCAAATAGGTTTGAATTCAGAGTTTTCCTTCTCCTAGACTGGTTGCCTAATCAAGGTTAAAGAGCCCAGTCTGCCCTACTATTTACCCATAGCTGGAGGGAGAATTGGATTCATACCTTTCCCAAGAGTATTAGCGCTATGTGAAATGCCAACAGCTTCGTCCAGGAATTGAACTCGCGTTGACGAGTCCATTTCCTACGACTCTAACCATTAGACCACGCGCCTCATTTCTTTTGTATATAAGGCTCTAGATCGTCGCCCATACTTATAGACTAGGCGATCTATTCCTTGTCCAATCACTGGCAGTACTCTGAGGCTGATACAATACGTAACCGACCATAATTGGTCATAATTACTGTAGCATTCATCGAGGACGGACATAGGATTAACTCACTTGACCTTTACTAATACGCAGGATAGGACTTATACGATTACCAAAGGATCTCCAAACGATTCCATAACATAGGACTTTCTTTAAGCCCTTCCAAACTGGCCATGGATTGCATCTAAAAACTTTACAGAAGCCAACCCATGGACATGTTAACATATTCTCATACAAATGGTACAAACTCAATTCAAGATGCCCCTGGGGATCAATAAGGAACACTGAAGTTTGCTTAGAAGTAATTAGGGTTAGTAAGTAAAGATATTATAAATAAAATAAACCTGGAAATCAAAAATAAAAATAAATTACTGCAATGGAATAAGACATCAGCTGCAATAACCTGGTTCAAAAATATCCCCTCAAAGAATAGCCATAAGTTCACACAGTTTTACCCCTCAATTACTAAAAAAACTTCTACTTAAAGCATTAGCATTTGCTAAAAAAATTACCAAGATAACTAAACTAGAGACTGATACAATAATGCACGCACGTAAGACGATTCTCTTTAATGAAGGAAATCCTGGGTGAAAAATCAAACCCATCGGAATACTTCGACATCGCCATGGGCGGATATGATAGTGCTGAAATTTGTGATTTAGTGGGACTATTCATACTAGACTCACTGAAACATAAATTTCCTACACATACATTCACAATCTATCGTGACGACGGTCTTTGTATTTCACGTAACTGTTGCGGCAAAACATTGGTTAGATTACGTAAAGACATAATCGCACACCTACAAAATATGGAACTTAAGATAACCATAGATACTAACCTAACAAACGTCAATTTCCTTCATATTAATTTAGACATAAAAAAGAATATATATAAACCATATCACAAACAAAATGAGAAGCTTAAGTATATTAATGTAAATTCCAACCAACCACCATTAGTTTTAAAAAACCTAGTTCCTAATATTATCCGTAGGATCTCTGAGTTATCATCTAATAAAGATATTTTTGAAAAAGCAGCTCCTTATTATAATAAAGCCTTAAAAGATAGCGGATTCAAAGAGAAAATCTCCTATATATATAATATTCCCAAACAAAATAAATCCATCAACAGAAAAATAAAAATAATTTCGTTCACACCCCCCTTTTATAGAACAGTTAGAACAAATGTGGGTAAAAAATTCCTGGATTTAATAGACAAGCACTTCCCACCTCAAAATAGATACAATAAAATATTTAATGGAAATACTATAAAAAACAGTTACTCATGTGGGCTTTCTATGAAGTCCCAAATTACAACAAAATCTAAACCTAAAATTAACCCCACCTGTTCATGCACAGTTAAGGAAGATTGTCCCCTGAACTAAAAGTGTAATGTTGATTCTGTTGCATATGAAGCAAAAGTTACAACCACTAGTGAAAATCTTCCCAAGACCAACGAAACATATGTGGGAATGACACAAGGCAACATCAAACAGAGATATTATGCTCATAATGAAACTTTCAGGAAGAAGGAAAAGAAAGAAGCGACATCTTTAGCGAGTAAAATATGGAAACTAAAAGAAGAAAATATACCATTTAAGATAAAGTGGAAGATATTAGACCATCCCAAATGCTACATAAATGGTTAAAAAATCTGTAATCTATGTGTGACGGAAAAATTCAGAATATTGGAGTCCTTAACATCAACAGACAACCACCTGAACAAAAAATCTGAAATATTTAAGGCATGCCCACACACACACAAAAAAAAATTTACTAAACGCATGGATAAGTGAAACTCACCAACCACCCTAGAATACAAGCTTACAACATTTTACAGGATTTTACCATCAGGAAATTTGAATGTGCATAAGTTTCTTTATATATGTGTTTCTTTGTTTATATATTTTTCCAGAAAAAAATCGGTTTTATGTGAACAATCAAAGGGAGATAACTTTGTGAGGCTAAATTTTGGATTCATCAGCGTCCATGAATTCAACCGAAATATTGCAGTTATTTACAAATACATAACCGCAAAAGATGATTTTGCAGACACCAGAGG
>CM042155.1:5497245-5544745 GCA_023376005.1 Doryteuthis pealeii
TTACTTGGGCTAAATGGGTGATCGGAGAGGCCTCCTTCGATCAATCAGCTGGTGACCTCAAATTGTTTCGACATAGAAGAGCAATTTTGAATTTCTATCAGTTAAAATACGCTTAAAAATCGACCTTGATGCACCCTACTCCTAGGAGGCCCTCGAAAGGGGAGGCCCCGTTCAAAGACGACTGAAGAAATCACCTCTACAATCTTCAAGCCTGGAACGATCTGGTCTCAATAGATTGGATGGCGCGACACATGCCGCCACATGATTGAGCGGCTCAATATCGAGGATCAATAGAGCTGCAGAGCGGCGACTTCTTCGTTAGTCATGGCACCACGGAATGCAGATGGGAAATGTCCCCCTTGCAATGTGTGTGACTGTGTCTTGAAAGTCCTGATTCTCACAATTAGCCACCAGAGGGTCTACCAACTGATGAACGACATGGAGTGACGTCATCCCGTCGCAAAAGTCTTCTAAAAAGGAGTCCTTATATGCATAATTGACTGGAAACACGTGAAATCACAGCTTCTGAGATTATATTCGGTGTCCATACCCTGTGAATTACCGCGAGCGAGACCTATGAAGAAATCATTTTCAGGATTCATAATTGACAAGTTGATATTAAATAAATATCAATTAAAACAAAACAACCAAGAATATCAAACAACTGAAATTGCTTGACTTCATTGTAAATATCAATGAAATTAATACAGGTGTGGTTTGTATATATTTAATAACACCGTCCGCACGAGCAGGATGGGGCCAATGTCAATTTCTTAAGCGGAGGTGAACAGGTGGGAATTCAGAGTTTCCTTCTCCTAGACTGATACTAGCAATGGTTTTAAAGAGCACAGTTCTGCCTGCCTATTTTCCCATAGCTGAAGGGAAAATTAGATTTCATACCTTTCCAAGGTATTAGCGCCATGTGAAATGCAAACAGCTTCGTCCAGGAATTAAACTCGGGTCGACCAACCATTTGTTTTTACTACGACTATAACCATTTACACCACGCGCTTCCTATGAATTTGGGTTTATATGAGCAGGGATTTGTTCATTTTCTTTCAATATATATTTTTTATCCAAGCACATCTTTTTTAGGGAAGCCATAAATCCACTTTAGCCCTATTCTTTGGGCTAGGACGGGCGGTCGGAGCATCAATCGGCTGTTTTATGTCAAGCCCTAGCACCTATAGATTGCCCCAACTCTTTTGCCCTTATTGCAAGGCCCCAACCCCTCTTTATTCATATGGGTGCTAGACAGGCGGTGGCTGCGGGTCTACATGTCCTGGGAATGACGTTTAAACTCTATCTGATGGGTGAGGTTTCCAGTTTTGGAGCGGTTTTGGAATGTGGAGCACCCCTTTCATTCACCATTGCTCCCTGATCCACTCTGACCGGAGGGGTAGTACCTGTTAGGTCCCATCTATGGGTTATATTAGAGAATGTATTTATTAAAAAATGTATTATCACATTAAGAATTGATTTATTCAAAACTTTAATCGGCATTAAAATGACCATTGAGGTTGATATGCCCGTTTAAAACAAAACAAAACAAAACAAAAAACAAAAGCCATTAAATACTGCCAAATAAAAAATAAATAATTCCCTATGTATTTTCAAAACATTACCTGTTCTTTGTCACTTCAAAAACTGGTTTCTTGTGATTGCTGACCACTCGATGACATGCAACATTCCTCTTTTGACCCCTTACAGACGGGACGGGCGGGCGGGCGTTTAGGCGGAATGCGGACCAGTCAGCAAAACCCTAGCATCTATATGATGTCCTGATCCTATTGCATTTATGGCAAATCCCAAAACTTTTTTAAATAATACATGTGCTAAAATCGGTGCAGATAAGAAAATAATTACACACGCCATCCTTACTGGAACACCGATGGACTAGGAGTTCAGAAAACCATTTGGGGAATCTATAAGCAACACACAATATTAATAAATACGAATAATTAAACCAACTAAGACTTACCAAAGACATAGAAATTGCTGACCATCATTGTAAATATATCGAACATATCAGGATTTGGCATCTATGAGCTGTGGATCTTGTCACGTAAACATCGACTTTATTCACATTTAAACACAACCTTTAGAAGCGCAAGCAAAAATTAAAATGTATTTGTCCCCAATAGCAAAAAGTTTCTGACTGGGCTGACATTCCATGACATGTAACATCAACATTTTTTTAATTAATAATTCAGCTGCTCTGTTAATTCCTAGTCCCCTCGGGTGGTGAGGCGTCTTAGTGTTCTGGTTATAATGGTAAACTATCGAGTTGGTGAGGTTCCAATTCTGGAGTCTGGGTGTGGGAATAACCTTCATTACCAATACTCCCATGTCCCACTTGACCGGGGTGTTAGTATCTTTTTTTGGGCCCATTTATGGGTTTAGGATTAAAAAAATGAATTAAAATATGTGTTTAATAGAGTTTTAAAAAATTAAAATACCCAACAAGAATGAATAAAAACACAATACGTCGTGACATAAAAATAACCCATGGTATGACATGCCGTGTTTTAAATCCAACCAATCAAACCAACCATGATGAATTCTGGTAACACCATTTGCCATTAACAAACTTAATTCTAAAACGAAGGTTGTTTAGGGACATATGTTTTCCATTTCAATTGAAGTATTTATTAAAAATTTCATTCGGACGGGAATAATATTTAATAAAGACATTTCTGTTGGATATTTTAAATTAATATATACAAAGGACTTTGTCCATCGTTGCTTGTCAATGCGTATGGATTTTAATCCGGAAGATAAAAATTGGATTTTGAATTGAATATCCACTTATAAAAGGGGTGTATTACATTAAATTGAATATTTATGGAAACAAATTCCGAATCATTGTTGACGGAACAACAAAGATATTTGTTCGAAATAATCGAGGAATATGGATTAAAAGTTTAGTCTTTCATGAATCCCTGAATATAAAAGTATCGGGACTGTAGATTTAATTTTAATTTTAAATTTGTCCTATGCATGCTAGAAAAATATAGCAGTAATATAAATAATTTAATCTTACAGTCCCGATACTTTTATATTCAACGGGATTCATGAAAGGACTAACTTTATAATATTCCTCGAATTATTTCGAACAAATATCTTTGTTGTCGTCACAATGATATCGTGATTTGTTTCCATAATATCAATATTAATGTAAACACCCCTTTATAAGGTGGATATTTCAATTCAAAATCCATTTATCTTCGGATAAAATCCATACGCCATTGACAAAGCACGATGGACAAGCTTTGGTTATATTCATAAAATATCACAGAAATTGCTTTATTAAATATTATTCCGTCCCGAATGAATTTTAATAAATACTTCAATTGAAATGGAAAACATATGTTCCTAAACAACCTTCGTTTTAGAATTAAGTTTGTTAATGGCATGTGTTGTTAACCAGAAATTCATTCATGGTTGGTTGATTGGTTGGATTTAACGGCATGTCATACCATGGTTATTTATGTCAAAGACGTTTGTGTTTTATTCATTCTTGTTGAGGTATTTAATTTTTTAAAACTCCTTATTAACACATTTTTTAATTTCATTTTTTTAATCTAACCCATATGGGCCCAAAAAGATTACTAACACCCCGGTGTCAAAGTGGACATGGGAGTAATGGCAATGAAAGGTGTATTCCACACTCCCCAGACTCAGAATTGGAACCTCAGCACTAGATAGTTTACCATCATAACCAGAACACTAAGACCCTCAGCCACCCGAGGGACTAGGAATTAACAGAGCAGCTGAATTATTAATTAAAATGTTGAGTGTTACATGTCATGGAATGTTCAGCACAGTCAGAAACTTTTTTTGCTATTGGGGAAAAATACATTTTATTATTTTTGTTCAGCTTCTTAAAGGTTGAGTTTAAATGTGAATAAGTCGATGTTTACGTGACAAGATCCACGCTCATAGATGCCAAATCCTGATATGTAATCGATTATTTACAATGATGTCAGCATTTCTCTGTCTTTGGTAGTCTTGGTTGGTTTAATTATTCGTATTTATTAATATTGTGTTTGTTGCTTTATTGATTCCCCAAATGGTTTCTGAACTCCTAGGTCCATCGGTGTTTACAGTAAGGATGGCGTGTGTGTTATTTTCTTCACTGCCACCGATTTTAGGCACTGTATTATTTTAAAAAAAGTTTTGGGATTTGCCATAAATGCAATAGGATCAGGACAATCATTAGATGCTAGGGTTTGACTTGACTGGTCCATCCGCCTAAACGCCCGCCCGCCCGTCCGTCTAGTAAGGGGTCAAGAGGAATGTTGCATGTCATCGACTGGTCAGCAATCACAGAACCAGTGAGTGACAAAACAAGGTGAATGTTATTGAAATAACATAGGGAATTATATTTTTTTATTGCAGTATTTATGGCTTTTGTTTTTGTTTTGTTTTGTTTTGTTTTACGGCATATATCAACCTCAATGGGGTCATTTAATGCCGATAAAGTTTTGAAATAAATCAATTCTTAATGGATAATACACTTTTTTAATAAATACATTCTTCTATATAACCCATAGATGGGACCCTAACATGGTACTACCCCTCCGGGTCAGAGTGGATCAGGAGCAATGGGTGAAGAGGGTGCTCCACATTCCCAAACCTCCAAAACTGGAACCTCACCATCAGATAGAGTTTAACGTCATTCCCAGGACATGTAGACCCGCAGCCACCACCTTCTAGCACCCATATGATAAAGAGGGGTTGGGGCTTGCCATAAGGGCAAAAGAGTTGGGGCAATCTTATAGGTGCTAGGGCTTGAATGACAGCCGATTGATCTCCGACCGCCCGTCTAGCCAAGATAGGGCAAAGTGATTTATGGCTTCCTAAAAGATTGTGCTTGGATAAAATATATATTGAAGAAATGACAACATCCCTGCTCATATAAACCAAATTCATTAAGGAAGCGCGTGGTTGTAATGGTTATAGTCGTAGCAAATGATTGGTCGACCCGAGTTTAATTCCTTGGACGAAGCTGTTTGCATTTCACATGGCGCTAATACCCTTGGGAAAGTATGAATCTAATTTTCCCTTCAGCTATGGGAAAAAATAGCAGGCAGACTGGTCTCTTAACCATTGCTAGGTAATCAGTCTAGGAGAAGGAAAACTCTGAATTCCCACCTGTTAAAACTCCGCTTAAGAATTGACATTTGTGCCCCATCCTGCTCGTGCGGAGGTGTTATTAAATATATATAAAACCACATCCTGATATTTCATTGATATTTACAATGACGTCAGCATTTCAGTGTTTGATATTCTTGGTTGTTTTGTTTATTGTATTATTAATATCAACTTGTCAATTATGATTCCTGAAATCATTTCTTCATTTAGGTCGCTCAGCGGTATTCACAGTATGGACACCGAATATAATCTCAGAAGCTGTGGATTTCACGTGTTCCAGTCAATATGCATATAGGACTCCTTTTAGAAGATTTTTGCCGACGGCGATGACGTCACTCCATGTCGTTCATCAGTTGTAGACCCTCTGGTGGCTAATTAGTGAGAATTCAGGACTTTCAGACACAGTCACACACATTGCAAGGGGGATTTCCATCTGCATTCCGTGGTGCATGACTACGAAGAAGTCGCCGCTCTGCAGCTCTATTGATCTCGATATTGAGCCGCTCAAATCCTGTGCGGCATGTGTCGCGCCATCCAAATCTATTGGAGACCAGATCTTCCAGGCTTGAAGATGTAGAGGTGCATTTCTTCAGTCGTCTTTGAACCGCTTTCGAGGGCCTCCTAGGAGTAGGATGTGGCACAAGGTCGATTTTTAAGCGTATTTCAACTGATTAGAATTCAAAATTGCTCTTCTAATGTCGAAACAATTTGAGGTCACCAGCTGATTGATCGAAGGAGGCCTCTCCGATCACCCATCTAGCCCAAGTAAATAGAATGTATAAAATATATTAAAAATGTACAAAGGGAAGGCAAAAGGATACGATCGTTTATTTCATTGAAAATACAAGACGCCAACGTGTATTTTCATAAAAACCGTTGCATATTCTACATTGTATAAGTCACATAGATTTAAGGAAAAAACTGAACACAAATATAATACATAGGAAATAAGTCGCTTTCCTGTGCGGAAAGCTGAATACCGAAATCTGACGTTAATCAAAGAATTAATTTGAAATACATTAATTCTGTTTTTTTTTTTGTGTTTTTTTTTTTTTTTTTTTTTTTTACTATTTCAAGAATTCAGACAAATGAATTCTCTCTTGTGATATTTTTGTTACCATAACGTTTTCCTTATATTATATCTTATTATAGGAGCGATTCGGTGTCTATCTATCTGTAACCGAAACTACGTCACTGCCTATGTCACAGTACCGTCATAAATTGCGTAAATTTATCAATGAGTATTCAATCTATAGTCAAAATCATTAATACATAGAAGAGAATAAATATTATTCATTAACGATGTCTCAAAGAAAATCTGAGTTAGATTTGCCTCAAAACAGCCCATGTTATTTATGCCTTTAAAATCCATCAATCTGTCTTTTACATCACTAAGAAATAATGGTTTACATGATATATTGTGTTGTCATTTGCATACTAGTTTTAACAAACTGGGTTCGATAAATAAATTATTGGCGTTATTGATCTCCAATATATTGTTATATTTTTCTAACCTATTTAAAATCAAATCAATGACTTTATACAGAAAACTGCTTTAGATATAAAATTAAACAAGTAATCCTTTCAAATGCGTTCTATTTCATTTCGTTAGACTTTCTAATTTAGTCTTTTCATTTGATTAGAAATTAAATACTTACACTCTCGAGAGCTCATATTCTTATTCATTAACGAGGTCTCTATGAAAATCAAGCGTATTAATATATAGATTGATATCATTGCGTTCATTTTCCAAGTGAATGACTAGTTTGAAGATTTGCATTCGAAATTTTATTTGGAATCGAACCTTGACAGCAATAATTGGAATAAATACACAACCAACTCAAACAATAGGAAAAGCAGAATCTTTTCTCAGGATTTAATTAGATGCAAGAAAGTTCAAAGATCACTCAGGTCGATACCTAATGATAAAATCACAAAGACAAAAATGCCTCGTGGAATAATTAATGACAATACATTTCATGTAAAAGTTACAGGCAATCCAACTTTTTCTATAGAAGAAATTAATTCACCAGTCACTGCATTTAACGGAAAGATTATGCTCCTATTAGCAGAGTGCATGTCAGCCATGTTTGTGATTATCAATCCGGATGTCCGGGAAGCAATCCATAATTTGGATTCAACTGAATGGATCCTTTACGCAAATTATTCGGATCATTATCTGATCAGCGGGTTGTAGAATACACCGACTGCACCTCTGCAAAGGGATAAAATTTCTCTAATGAGGTCACATTTTGGCTGTGGCTGGCAACCTGCGATGCTTAAGGACGGAATCCTGATGGCCATATGCAGCATTCTTATGTAGTTACCATCTGATCTCCGTTTTTCGGACACCTGTGTCCAGTGAATTCGGCCGTTGGAACGGTTAGAGATTAATAATAGCAATCCCAGGGGGGCATCCCTCCCAGGCAACACCTGCCGCCTTGATTTTGAGGGTTGGATTATTGCCCAGTGCTGAGGCACCTCAGTAGATGAATTCTGAAGGTATCCACGCAATGTTTTACTTGCCACGCATGAGCTTCGGATTGTGCGTGGTACCACAACGTTAATGTTCCTTGTGTCCAACTGCATGAGGGGTGCTAGTAAATAGCTTACTATCAACATTTTTCTGTAAGCGTTTCGTTAAATCAAAGTGATGCACTGATACGGCTACGACCTGGATGAATATTTTCCTCATCTTATCAGAGATCAAATTTCCATATGATTGATAATCTGTCCATAGCCGTGCATGCCTTTCCTCTGCGTATATTGACATCGCTTTCTGCAGATGAGACTAATTGGCGGTCGGAAAGGCCCACTCCGATCAATCAGCGGGTCACGTCATACCGTAGCACCAATATGATTGTCCAAAACCTATTGCCCTTATGGCAACCCTCAACTTTTTTAAATCATAAATGAGCATGAAGGCAGAGGCTGGGTATCTTGATCTTATCGATAAAACGTTAAACTCTCTCTGATTCTAAGTTCCAATTCTGGAGCTCTAGGGAAGGCGGAGTACCCCTTCATCACCATTACTCCCAGGTCCACACCGACCCGGAGGGGAAGTCCCCGTTAAGGTCCATCTATGGGTTAGATATAACAAAATGAGCCCTCAAAATGTGTTTAAAAAATGAGTTAAAAATGAGTACCTATTAAGAATGGATAAAAAAAAAACCGTCTTCGACATAATATGACTCAATGAGTTGACATGTCATCAAACCCACCAACCAGCCAACCACAACTGCAGATAAGATATTTCTACCTAGCTTTGTGAACTGGTGGTCTACGATCAGTTTTTTTAAAAAATCGCACAGGTGAAAAACTGTCAGTTACATTACTGTTGATTTTAAGTCCACGCTACTCTAACTTAAATACACATACTCATTCAATGATATTGACCGCTATTTTCTAGCACTAGATCCGGGAGATTGTTTTCTTTTGCTGGGGTGAAAACGCCACACTTACCGTCTGCTTCCCATTTTACCCTCAGATCCAAGTTTACTTCCCAGGCACTGACTTTTATCGAACCCGGAACCTTCTGGTTTCGAGACGAATGCTCAACCTACTCAGCTAAACCGGCCCTTTTAGTAACTTGAGGCACAATTTAGCATACTTTTACCGAGATGAAGGTGAATAACAATGGATCGTGAGATGCTTAGCTCGCCTGATACTCTTCGATTGCTTCTTGGAGAATTTGTCTCTATGGCTTCTACCGTGACTGACACTATGGCTTCCAGGATAGCCCCTGAATCCAAACTTCGAGGCTTACCCAACCTTGTCTGATTAACTGGTTTCTCACGTGATACACCCAGCTTGGTGGTTTCACATCCTATAGCTATTAGTCAATGATTTCTATTCTTCTTATAAAATCCCACTGATTTTTGTGCTACTTCACATCAACCCACCTTATTCGAAGTTTACTATATTATCAAACACAGTATTTCCGATGGTAGAACAACTGACGTTTTATACCGATTTTTTCATAAAGTTTTAGCTGTAATTTGCTATAACTTCTTCATGCAAATTTTTTTTTCTTATATATTGAAAAATCTCTCGAGAGAGAAATCTTCGTCTGATTTCTGACGTTCTCGTAATTCATGTTCTTCCATTTTCTTTTCAAGATTTCTTTACTTCTTTCCACGTTTTTATTTCCATTTTTGTATCTCGTTTCCACCGAGTTCGTTACCTCTTAAAAAATATATTGGTGAGTTTAATTGAAATCATTCTGAATACCCAACTGACAGAACGATGAAAGTTTATAAAAAAATACGATTGGTATGAACTTAATATGTTTTTTTTTATATTAGCGAAGCATGCCAGCTCACAATTGATCGTTGAAGTATCGGTGGGTCAATAGACATATCCGTTACGCATGCGCAGATTAGAAAAAAGGGGATTAAATGTCAAAGGAACGTTTAGAATAGTTTATTATTATGAATTAACTGCATATCTCGATCACTCATTCTACTTTGATCTTCAATACTAAGAAAAGAGATGGGCATTTTGATATTTGGTAATTGTGTTGAAAAAAAAAAAGGCATGAATTGTTTGCTGAAACTTGACGAATATTAAAAATGCTTATAAAATATGCGGCCCCTGGACCACAAGTGTTAAGTTTTAATGTAATAAATTATCATATCAAACTAGCAAAAATATGCACCCTCCCGGTACGTGTATTTAAGTTTTAATGTTACAAAATATTATATCAAATTGGAAAGACTAATGAACTAAATAAGAATGCGGATAAAAAATTGGAACAGAGGGGTATAATTGAAAAATAGAACACCTTTGAAAATAGCTCTTCATCGCTCCCGTCTTTCATTGCTAAATTTTCATAATTTAACTATTTAGTTCAAATAGGAAGTAAAGAATAAAATTACAGTTATATCTACTTGTTAATGGATTTCTTTTAAGATTTATACCCGAGATTTTTGCTCATATTCATTAAGATAAACGCAAGCAATTAAAAATCATTAATGCCTAGCGCATTCCAATTTTTAAGATCAATATGCAAATTAGCCTTTGCATTGTAAACCGCTATTTTATCTCTATTAATAATGGAGATTCGCTTCCGGGTTTGTCTGTAACAAAAACTGCGTTACTGCTTACGTCACATTACCCAACACATAATCCAACGTCATAACATAGATTAAATATACTAAAAATGTAAGCATGCAACGTTAGACAATCCTCATTGTTTCAATAAATAGATTCCCGGCGTTATATATTTATATATAGATTGTTTTATTCTAATATAATATTTAAAGTTATCGGAACTGTTTCCATTTCAAATTGTCTTTCTTTCTTTTTTTTTTTTTTATTCCTCTAATAAATTTGACGATTTTACATACTTATGGTACACACTCTATGACATTGAATTTTCAGCTCTCATCCCCTCAGGCAATATCTTTCAAAAAAATTATTTTTACATCGCTCGGAGGGTGTCTTTTTATTTTTTCTAGTTTTGATAATGTAAAACAATTTTATTAATAACTGATGTTTAAATAAAATGAAATCATGGATTAAGTGACGTAAATAACTCAGGGAATTGTGACTTGGGTAGTGATGTAGTTTCGGTTATAGACAGACAGATACACAATCTCCATGATAAAAGAATTAGAAATGATAACGAATATAAAAATATTCCACTTATATTACACAATTCTTATTTTAATTGATTTATAAATAAAATTATATATAGGATTGATTTTAATACGTTTGAGAATAAAATGATAGTATTAGAAATCAGTAACAGCAAATAATTATTTATTAAACCCAGTTTTGTTAAAATAATTATGCAAATTATTCCCACCTGATACTATGTAAATCTTTATTTCTTAGAGATACATAGCACATATTTAAGGATTTTAAATGCATTAATAATACTAGCTAATATATGCACCTTCCTGGTGAAAGTATTTAAGTTTTTATGTAATAAAATATCATATTAAATTAGAAAAGCTTATCAAACTTAATAAAAGTGCAGATAAAAAGATTTGAAAGAGAGGGAGGTTTAATCGAAAAATAGAACATCTGCAACTTATTCTTCCATCACTCCTGTCTTTCATTGCTAAATTTTCATAATTTAACTATTTAGTTAAAATAGGAAGTAAAGAATAAAATTAAAGTTATTTCTTCTTATTAATCAATTTCTTTTAAGATATGTCCCTGTTGCTTATATTCATTAAGATAAAACCAAACAATTAGAAATCAATAATAGTAAGTACATATTTATTAAAAATAAATTTTTAATATCAATATGCAAATTAGCCTCCCTGTTCACACTATAAACCGCTATTTTGTTGTATATATATCCACAATTGCACGTTATCAATATGTAGATATGTTCCACATATCAAACTCCGGGTTCGACCGGAGAGTCCGGTGGCTTCTGCCCTGGACCTCATAAGTTGACATCTTTGATCCCAGTGCCCCCCAGACAAAGCACGATTTAAAGGGACAGGGCTGGGTTTATTACCCAGAGCCTGAGGCGCCCCATTGAGGGGATTACCGACGGGATCAACGCATTTTTGCACCCACCACTCATGAGTCACGGCTTGTGGGTGGTCCCACATGAATAGGCCCTAGTGAATAAAACACAAGCGTCTTCAGCATAAAACGACCCAATGGGTTGACATGCCGTAAAAACCAACCAGCCAATCAACTAGCCAACCGCTTATCAGATAATGATCAAAACAGTCTACGTTGACATGCCGTAAAACCCAACCAACCACCCAGCCAACCAATATTTTTTCTTGAGAAACGGTTGGAGTTCGTTGAACTGTCCACTAATAAACGTAAATGGAATTTTGAGGTCACTTGTCTTGTTGCTTCTTTTTTGTTTAAAACGATGGGTTTTTTTTGTATTTAAAAGTTTTCAAAATCAATATTTCTAAAAATGCCTAAAAAAACAAAATTATTAGGCACAGCACCACCCCCTCACACCACCACCATCAACACCAACCCGGCTGTGCAATTTCAACATTGCAACGTTATGAGAATATTGCATGTACAGTGAAATCTTTAATAACTCTATTCCAAATCTAAATTATCTTCATCATCATATCGGTAAGGATTAAAAGTTATCAAATAGCGAAAACTGCCCTTAACTTATCGTAATCTGTTGGTAGAAATGAGGACACTCTCAAAAGAAAATATGTTGCATATCCTTTATAATTATTCTTATACTTATCTTCTTAGCAGATCGAATCTTCTATTCTTCTATTTCTCTGAATGTTTGAGATGAGGATTGAAGATTATTATTATCTGCGTTATTCGGACTATTGTCCCCATCTTCATTGTTATTTGTACAACGTTTCGGCCGATATACCCTCCGGTATAATGATTAATTAACACAACTCCTACCCCAGCTATGGTTAGCAGAATGAGAGAGGATACCCCCGTGGAGTAAATAAAGGGTTAGGTTCAAAGTTCCGTGATGGCCCCCAAATACGACAAGAAAGTTCCCGAGTTCGAAAAGAAGGTTCCAGAGTCCGAGAAGGTTCCCGAGTCCGACAAGAAATACCTGAAGAAGACCGGAGGGTATATCGGCCGAAACGTTGTACAAATAACAATGAAGATGGGGACAATAGTCCGAATAACGCAGATAATAATATTCTATTCTTCTATCTTGGCTGATTCATCTCTTCTTCATGATTGAGACTTCTTGGGTTGATCTTGGGTGTTTCTTCATCTTTGTTTCCACCTTTTGTTCTTACAAATGAACAAAAGACTTAGCTCGTTTTTGGGACGTTATTATTGCCCAGGTTCCTAATTTATAATCGCATGCATGGAGAGAAATAGCCCGCGGAGGAGAGACGCCATTTTACGTCCGTCTCTTTTGCTCACTGAGCTAACACTGCATATCTACTTCGTTCTTCGTTCTTACAAAGAACAACTAACAAGTTCAGCTAAAGGTGACCACCTGCCTATCACTGTGCTATTTTTTTCCATGAATCTTCATCTAGAAGAATTACAACTTATATATAGTAGAATATTTTCTGCTATTTTTATGTTGATTTTGGGAGATGGTGTGATCTGATGTAAGAATCACATAAGACTGAGACAAATGTATTTGGTTTTCGTTCTTTGCAAATCACAAATCTCAGCACTGTCATATCCGCCCATGGCGATGTCGAAGTAGTCCGATGGGTTTGATTTTTTCACCCAGGATTTTCCTTCATTAAAGAGAATCGTCTTACGTGCGTGCATTATTGTATCAGTCTGTAGTTTAGTTATCTTGGTAATTTTTTTAGCAAATTCTAATGCTTTAAGTAGAAGTTTTTTTTAGTAATTCATGGGTAAACATCAACTATGTCAAACTGTGTGAATTTATGGCTATTCTTTGAGGGGATATTTGTGCAGTAATTCAGTTTTATTTTTGATTTCCAGGTTTATTTTATTTATAATATCTTTACTTACTAACCCTAATTCTGATTTAGCTGGATTTATCAGTCTGCAAGATGGTCTGTTATTGAAATCAATTTCATGGTTTTTTAATGTGATGAAAGCTTCTCGTTTAGCAAGACATTTAACCCTGTCATCTATTTTGAGTCTATTTACTAAATGTTTAGCTTCATCATTAATCTTATTATATGCACTGGGTTCAGTTAATTGATAGTTGTTTGTTATGCTATTTAATATTAGTTGTTTATGTTTATTTTTATCTAGTTCATATAGGGTTTTAGTCTTATGGGAAAATACAAAATTATGATTTGATGATCTAATTTTTTAAAATCTTTAGACAATATATATTGGAAGCTGTTTTTAAATTTACGGAATTTTATATTATAAACTATATCTATTAAGTCCGTTTCAAATGCGGTTAATTCTTTAATTTTTGGTGGGTATTTACTAGATTTAATATTAATGTATACGGTAGAATATTTCCTGATATTTGTTATATCAATATTGGTAGATAGTGTGAT
Source organism: Doryteuthis pealeii (assembly GCA_023376005.1). Classification (NCBI taxonomy): domain Eukaryota; kingdom Metazoa; phylum Mollusca; class Cephalopoda; order Myopsida; family Loliginidae; genus Doryteuthis; species Doryteuthis pealeii. The sequence goes on from CM042155.1 coordinate 5,511,327, forward strand.
CTCATGTAAGAATTACTTAAGATTGAGAAAAATGTTTTTGTTTTTTCGTTCTTTTACGAATGTCCGGAGGGAACTGTTAGAAATGTTTACAGTTGTCTAACCTGTCTTTCTTTGTAAAGATTAACATTAGCGATGGTATAACATGATGCGTGTTCCCGTAATTGAATATTATTACGCATGACTTATATTTTAAAACGTAACATAACATACTTTAGGTCTCAATCCACGCGATGTACAGATGTAAAAAAAAAATAATTAGCATGAAAGTATATTAGGGCTGAACTTGCAAATCGGTCGGAGAATTAAAACATATTACAGGGTGACCTGGAAAAAAAGAACCCAATTTATTTATTTATTTTCCCATTAAACTTACCCTAAACCCCAACCACAACCCTAACCCTAAACCCTAACCCTAACCCTAAACCGCCTAGTTAAAATTAACAGTTTTATTACAAAATTTGTGGGTTCTGTTCTTTCTATGACACCTTGTATACATAGTGACCCAGAAAAAACAGAACCCAAATTATTTATTTATTTTCCCATTAAACTAACCCTGAACCCTAACCCCAACCCTACTCCTAACCCTAGACTCTAACCCTAACCCTACTCCCCCCCCTAGTTAAGATTAACAGTTTCATTACAAAATTTGTGGGTTCTGTTTTTCTGGGTCATTCTAATTTTCCGACCGATTTGCAAGTTTAGCTTAAATTAGTACCATAATATTTTATTTGAGATTATATATATATATATATATATATATATATATATATATATATAATATTTCCTGATATTCTTATATTGATTTTGGTAGATAGTGTAATCTCGTATAAGAATCACATATCACTGAGAAAAATGTCTTTGTTTTTTCGTTCTTTTACGAATGTCCGGAGGGAACTGTTAGAAATGTTTACAGTTCTCTAACCTGTGTCTCTTTGTAAAGATTAACACGTGGAAATAATTACTTCGAAGCAAACTTCAGTGTTCCTTATTGATCCCCAGGGGCGTCTTGAATTGAGTTTGTACCATTTGTATGAAAATATAATGCAATGGAAAAAAGAAACACAGTAACAGTCTTTCATATTTTATTCCTATATTTACCATCATAATTTACAAGAGGTAGTCACAAAAAGTTTTATTCTTAGCAGCAGGAATATCAATGATTTTTTATCCCGTCAAAGACAAGGAATTGGAAAAATGGATAGCAAAAAGGTTAGACTCCTCAATCAAAATGGCTGCCGGTCAAATGACCGAGATACATTTCACCGAAGGGGATTTAGCAAAACTGAAATTTCAACGAACGGACATTTTATCGAACGGACATTTTACCGAATGGACATTTTAACGAACGGAAAAAAGGCTGACAGATATTTCACCGGAAATTATGGCACGAATGCATAAAAGCACACAAGAGATAATATCATTAAAATAGCTTTTTACGTATAAATAGCATTAGATGTCGGAAACTCCTGACAGAGACTAACCCTAACCCTAACACGAACATTAACCCATGCCCTAACCCTAACCCTATCCCTAACATATGAAAGGTTTCGGGTATTTCCGTGAAATCTAATGAAATGTAATGCGTTTTATACGTAATCTAATAATGTTATAACATATGCACCATTGTGCATTAGTACCAAAATTATTTTAAATTGTAATATATTGATTATTTTAGAAATTAGAATAGTTTCTTGATAAATGTTCAAAAACATGTTTTTACATAAGATAACAAAAAAAAAACATGATTTATAAAATAATAAATTAAAAGACTCTAATTTTCAATAAAATGGTAAAGTCAGTGGAGTAGCCTATTGTCGCTATTAGCCAGAAACCGAGGGAATCTATCCTCTTTTCACAAGCGTTAGATCGGGGAGATTGTTTAGCGTCTGAAGTAGTGCGCCGCCCCTATCACCAGCTCTTCGTTTTATCGCACGGCCCTCAGCTGTGCTACTCATAGGCTAATTTGTCGTGGGTAAGTATAGAGGTAGTTACAAAAAGTTTTATTCTTAGCAGCAGAAATATCTCTCTATATATTTATCCCGCCAAAAGAAGTGGAAAAATGGACAGCAAAAGATTCTCCAATCAAAATCGCTCACGGAAAAAATAACCGAGTGACATTTCGCCGAAAGACATTTCACCGATGGGCATTTAGCCAAACTGAAATTTCACCGAACGGACATTTCCCTGAAGGGACATGTGTTTAACAGACATTCACCAAAATTTATAATGTTGATTTTATATGTTTTTTTTTTTTTATTTTAATTTTTATTATTTTTTTTTATTACTGAAGTGTCATTTCACGGAAGTTACATTTCACCGACGTGACATTTCTCGAATTGACATAAGGCTGACACACATTTCACTAAAAATTATAATATTGATTTTATATATCATTTTCACATGTGGCGTTATGCTGATTTATCCTTAAACTTTTCCATTCTCATCTAACGTTTAATTCTAGCTAAATACTTTTCCGTGCTAATTTACACGTCAGTGTTACACTCATGGCTCCAGCTCTCATTTTGTTACACAGATGGATTAATGTATCTTTTATACTTGTGTCTATATGTTCATCACTGTTATGTTTTTTCTTTCTTTCCATGTTACAAATTTATGCTCGTTTTTACAGATATTGACGGTTCTGAGTAGAGCACCCGTCTAGGATTCGCAAAACTGGATAGCTGTTTCGACCTTATTAAGTCTCATCAGCAGTGTATACCACGATCTCACCCACTATAGAACTAACCAGCGACCACAGAGTGAAGAGCTGAAAATCTATCCCTGGACCCCCTGTTCATTATTTATTCATGTGTAAAGGTGTAACAAACTGTTTTTCTATTTGTTCTCTCTCCATTACAAAAATACACCAAATTCACTATATTAGAGAAAGAATTACTTCGATAACATTACATCAATACAGACACCGACAAAAATAGAAATTTTAAACCTGAAAATTATAACCAAAAGCAGACTTTGTGTTACATAATCTATGCGGTTGCATAAGATTATTGTCAGTCCCCTGTAATTCTGAGGGGATGACCCCTTTCATACCATGGCCGGGTCCTAAAAATTACAGAAGCCTGCCAAATATGTGAAGTCACGTGGGACCTTTTTCAGAGTCCCCAGTTTTCAGTTAGACGTCAGGCAGAGAAGTCGACCATTTTAGGTCCTGCCTAAAACTGGAACTCACGCGCGGTATGTTAGTCAGATATTTAGTTACATGAAATGTATAGTTAAGGAAATAAAAGTTTGTATAAGTAAAATGTTCTTGTGGTTGATGCATGTCTTGGTAACAAGACTAAGAAATGAATCCAGGACGACCAGCCAGCAGGAACATAGCAATAGAAAACCAGACCTTAGGAGATCCAAGACGCTAGACCAGACCAAGTCAAGATGTTAGAAGATATACCAAAGACGATCAGAATTGCAAAGCCGGCCAGAAGAAAATACGACCAGAAGTAAGAAGTAAGAAAGGGTATACAACATTTGTAGGAGTATTAATAAAAGTAAAAAGACGTTGGGGTGGCCTAATGTTGGTATCAGCCAGACAGCAAGGGAGTTTATCCCCTTTTTTACTAGCACTAGATCAAGGAGATTATTTTAGCATCTGAGGTGGAGTGACACACTTACCATCAGCTCCTCACTTTACAACACAGATCCCTGTGCTACTCATATTCTGAGTTGGTGAGGGCTGGTATCGAACCAAGAACCTTGTGATTCCTAGCTAAACACTCTGCTGACAGAGTTAAACTGGAGTATTAATAGCACAAGTTATTATCAACCTAAATGAAATGAATACACAGTTTGAGTTGGATTTTTACTTCTAACAATAATAAATTTATACATTTGATGTATTGAAGTCAGTCAGTCAGTATACTGATGGTTCGGACAACAGCAACTAGCTAAACACAACTGAACCAGTGCCCAAGATAGCTGGTACTTATGGGAGTCAAGAATAATCCATTCATATATTTGGGTAATTACATTCCTTGAGTCCCTATTGGCTGCTTGGTTGGCTGCTATGATGTTATGAGGCTTCATAAATACCCTGGCATTCTACAGTAGAATTGCAGCAAGCTTAGATCTGTATTGAGTTACAGCTACTTGTTGCCTTGTGTTACCAATTCGATGGTAATTGGAACTTAGTATGATTATTCAACATGATGTACCTGATATCTATTCTGGAACTCAACTTTGGTGGCAAAATATTAGTAATTTATAGAAAATTCTGATTATGAAGCTCCAGAATTGGAACCTTACTACTAAATTTCATCTTAATAAAGCGACAATTCCTCCAAGCTGTGGTTGTGTCAGTGCTGCTGTATGGCTGCACCACTTGGACCTTAACGAGGCGCCTTGAGAATAAGTTAGATGGGAGTTACAAAAGAGTGCTGCGTGTGGTCTTGAACATGTCGTAAAAACAACACCCGACAAGGTAGCAGCTGTACGGCCACCTGCCGCCTATCTCACAAACCATCCGAGTTAAACGGACAAGGCATGCTGGACCCTGCTGGACCCTGCTGGAGGAACAATGACGAACTGATAAGCGACGTTCTCCAGTGAAAGCTAACACATAGACATGCTAATGTGGGCCGCCCAATTAGGACCTACATTGACCAACTCTGCGAGGATACTGGATGCTGTGCAGAGGACCTCTCTGGGACAATGAATGATAGAGAAGGTTGACGAGAGATTGTCATGGATATCTGTGCTAATTGCGCGACATGATGATGATAGTGAAACACCCATACCTAAATTGTATAATAATTCTTTATAATTACATCAAATTTTATCAACTGATTTTCTTCTTTACATGACATTTGAAAAGATAGAAGTAGAATAATTATTCTATACACATTGTGAGATACAGTGTAGAAAGCATCCGCCTCGGATCCAGATGGTTCTGTGTTCGATACTGGTCCTCAGTGCATGAGTTTCATAGTTTAGATCTGTGCGGTAAGAAGTGTGTGGGTGGGGTAGCCACAACGTCTCAGTCTTGAAATATTAAGCCGACTTAAAATAAATCAATCCTTGGTAATGGCTCAAGAATTAAATCGGTTGGAATTAATAACTAATTAATGACATTTATTTACTTACTAACTTTTACTAACTTTTATGTGTCGATTTTTCCATTAGCACACACACAAACACACACACACACACACACACACACACATTCATACACACACGCATATATATATATATATATATATATATATATATATATATATATAAATCCAAAAGTCCAGAGAAGAAATCTTCCTTACGACACAAGAGTTTTATTAAAAAAAAAAAACAAGTCGCAGATTGAAAGCTCAATGTGTGCTCTTAATATTAGAGTCACAGAGCAAAAGTATAAGTAAAGAAATAACAAAAGACTTAGAGATTTAGCATTATAGTCTATTTCAGGTAGCTTAGACAAATAGTCTAACTCTCCCGACTCATCAGATGCGAATGATTCAAATTTGAATGCGATTCAAATGTACATCATTCGCATCTGATGAGTCGGGAGAGTTAGACTATTTGTCTAAGCTACCTGAAATAGACTATAATGCTAAATCTCTAAGTCTTTTGTTATTTCTTTACTTATATATATATATAATATATATATATATATATATATATATATATGTGTGTGTGTGTGTGTGTGTGTAAGATAATCCAATTGATTGGAAAGTAAGGGATGATTCTATTTAGGATCATCGATATCTCACTATACCACCCATCCTCTATGCTCTTGTATGTGCAAACATATAGATTAATACAAGTCTTTTCATAAGCCCCTAAGAGAGCTCAATGTATAACTAATAAATTAATTATATCCAGAGCAATATTTAACTTTCAAAAAGATAAAAGTAGTTAAAGGAAAGAAAAACTAAAAATAGTCAAATGACGGTTTGTTAAGTTTATCTTTCTTTGAAATATATATATATATATATATATATATATATATATATATATATAAGATTTTTTAGATGTTTGTTTTTTTTAGTTATTTTTTAGAAGCATTGTTGAATAAAGTATATATGATTATTTATATTTTTGCTTGAAGGCAATTACAATGACATTAGCAGGAAAAGAAGGAAACCTTTAAAAAGGGAAAGAGTAATGAATGAAGATATGACAACATAGATACATTGAAAGGTGTGAGAATACTCAGGTAGACAAACAGAATAAGTACACATTGATAGATAGGTAGATAGAAAGAATACGATTGTAATTCCATTCCGTGGTTTCTCGACTATTGATTAACATATGGAAATTAGAATTATATGCAGGAATACGTCATTCAAATGTTTACTTGATATTTTCCCTTTTTTTAAATTCGATAGCATAAAATAAACAAGAAAAAGTGTCCTATGTATTTATATATTAAATAGATTTTAAGTTGAGAGTAAGAAATAACAAGAGTTATTATTCATTAAATAATACAAAACTGGTTTATTCATGGTGACAATTTGACCGCTTATAAACTCTTTATCTAGAAGAAAAAATTGTTCCCTTGATATTTGAAAGTTTTCTGCAGAAAAGAAAGAATATAATTGGCAGAAAGTCAATAACAGTCTGTGAATGTTTGAAAAGCAAATAGTCACAAATATGTCAAAATGTTGTATAGCTACTTTATAATTCTTATTATACTAATCTATCTATCTATCTATCTATCTATCTATCTATCTATCTATCTATATATATATATATATATATATATATATATATATATAAATAATTGAAATTGAATCATATTACCACGATCAGACAACTCGGCAAACACCACCTGCGACATCCGGAGCACTGGACAGCTGTTTCGACCTCCTTTGGTCTCATCAGCAGTGCATACCACAATCTCCGCCACTAGAGATTGAACCAGTGGACCACAGAGTGAAGAGCGGGGACTCAATATGCTTTATTGGATTATCTTACACATACACTATATATATATATATATATATATATATATATATATATAATATAATATATATATATATATGAGTATAGATAAAAGGATATGAAAACAACACAATATGCTGTTAAAGTGAAAAGATTTTATATCATATTCATAGCTAATATTGAACAATATTTCGATTTATAAAAATCATCTTCAGAGCTTGTTTATACTCCAGACTTATCAATAGCGGACACAAAAATAATATGAATTCAAAACGAAAACATTGATGTTGTAAAAAGTTATGCGGTAGTTTCAAATATAAGCACATCTAGAGATCACCAATGGCCAAAGAAGTAAGTAATGCATATGCATCTCTCTATCTCCCTGTGTCTATCTCTCTCCTCACTCCAGTAAAAGAACAGTTGTGTATGTACCCAACATGGGTATATGTGTATGAGTACTTAACAGTAATAAAAGTAAGGTCTCCAAATTGCTGGGGACGCAGGCAAACTGATAATGCAGATATTGACAGCACAGATGTGTTTGTTATATCTGCTTCTGCGCCTTCACTTGCCCTAGCGTGCGGCTACCACGCCCAGTTTTAGTATGGCAGTGATTTCTGATGGAACTCACGATTGATATTGTTGACTTTTTTGTATATAAGGAGTGTCTTGAAAGCCCACTCATACTTATAGATTCGGCGAGAACCATGTGATCAAACTCTTGGCCAATCACTGGCAGTACTCTGCTGCTGATACAATACTTAACCAGGCAGTACTGCTCATAACTACTTGATTTTGTGGACGACAGACATAGGATTAAATCACTGGACCTTTAATAATACGCAGGATAGGACTTATACGCAGGATAGGACTTATTTGCTTACCAAAGGATTCCATAAGTCTGGACTTATTCGCAGGATAGGACTTATACACTTACCAAAGGATTCCATAACTCAGGACTTATTCGCAGGATAGGAGTTATACGCTTAGCAAAGTATTCCATAACTCAGGACTTATTCGCATGATAGGACTTATACGCTTACCAAAGTATTCCATAACTCAGGACTTATTCGCATGATAGGACTTATACGCTTACCAAAGGAATCCATAACTCAGGACTTATTCGCAGGATAGGAGTTATACGCTTAGCAAAGTATTCCATACTCAGGACTTATTCGCATGATAGGACTTATACGCTTACCAAAGTATTCCATAAACTCAGGACTTATTCGCATGATAGGACTTTATAACGCTTTACCAAAGGATTCCATAACTCAGGACTTATTCGCATGATAGGACTTATACGCTTACCAAAGGATTCCATAACTCAGGACTTATTCGCATGATAGGACTTATACGCTTACCAAAGGATTCCATAACTCTGGACTTATTCGCAGGATTGGACTTATACGCTTACCAAAGGATTCCATAACTCTGGACTTATTCGCATGATAGGACTTATTCACTTACCAAAGGATTCCATAACTCTGGACTTATACACAGGATAGGACTTATTCGCTTACCAAAGGATTCCATAACTCTGGACTTATTCGCAGGATAGGATTTATTCACTTACCAAAGGATTCCATAACTCAGGACTTATACACAGGATAGGACTTATTCACTTACCAAATGATTCCATAACTCTGGACTTATTCGCAGGATAGGACTTACACGCTTACCAAAGGATTCCATAACTGAGGACTTATTCGCAGCATAGGACATATACGCTTACCAAAGGATTCCATAACTCAGGAATTACTTACTTTAAGTCCTTTTCAACTGGCCAAGGATGGCATTTAAAAACTTAACAGACATTACCACCAAGTATCTCAGATTTATATGATTTTTGAACGCAAAAATATATCACGTCGATAGAAATTCATTACCAGTTAGGACAAGTCGTGCATGGATATCAAAATCGTTCGTAAGTGGTGTAGGGATTTTTTCAACAATGAGGAGATTCAACGCTTCTTCTACGGCAGTAAGCCGAGCAGGTATGACATGAACATACAAAAGCTGTCACATTGCCTAGAAAAATGAATCGACTGAAATGGCGATTATGTAGAAAAATGGATACATGTGGAAACTTTGATCTAATTTACAAACAAAGAACGTTTCTGTGATTTCTAAATATTTTGGAGACCGTACCTTTAGGATTATCCTCGGAGTTAAATAAGTGTATTTCTTCCCACTATTACGCATTAAAGATTTCAAATCTTTCGACAATGCTTGGTATTGGATGATGTATTATTTACGTAGCAGATCAGACTTAATTATGTAATTTATTTTGGCACCAGACTAAGTTTGTCGGATTAGAATCGACTTTTCTTGAGCCACAATTATTATCTATTAAATCCTCCACAGTATATTTCATTTCCTTATTATTTTATTTATGACTTATTTATAACAAATTATTTGAGGAAACTGAAGTTTATTGGTATACACTTACATACACAGCTGCATATATACCAAGGTATATATATATATATATAAGTCGGGTAGCCTAAAGTCGGCATCAGCCAATCAGCGCCACACCTACCATCAGCTCCTTACTTTACCGCCCTGTGCTACTCATACGCTGAGTTGGCGAGGGCCGGTATCGAACTAGGAACCTTGTGGTTTCTCGGCGAACGCTCTACCGACTGAGTTAACCCGGCCGCCTGAGACAGTTAATAACTGAATTTAAATCTGAATATGTTATTGTTCGATATACGAGTGCTGTCCGAAAATTAAGGTATAGATAGATATTGTTTGAGGCACATTGAGTAATGGTTATCGAAATGGACCCGGCAACATAGCCAAAGAAAGGGTCAAAATAGTGTTGCATGTCATGAACTGCTCATAAACCAGGATTCCGTCCTTAAGCATCACGGATCACCACTTGCGGCTAAAAGTTGGCTACATTGGAGGCGTATTTTACCCTTCTGGAAAGGTATTGTTGGCTTATTCTATTCGTATGTTAATTTTCAGCAGCTAACGGCTGGCTTATATATGAGATGGATGAGTTTTTGAGTTAATTGCAAATTTTAACAAACTCATTATAACGTTCGTTTTGTTTTCTTAATTCTCCGTTCATATTTATTTTTCAATTTAATTCGTTTTGCAATCTAACTTTCTTCCTGATCAAAAATGTTTAACGGGTCACATTTTTTCTAGTATGTTTTTATACAGTAGAATATTTCCTGATATGTTTGCTAATAGAAAAATATATTTTTGGAAGTAATTGCCTAAACATATCAAAAACAAAATAGTGTAAAAAAAAATAAAGATTAATTTAGAGTATTTCAGAAATAAGGGTAAAGATGGAATTCCAGAGGGAATATTTGAAAATTATCGGATGAATTAATTAGCAAGATATTAATCTGTGTACAGATATAATATCAATGATGTAAGTTCTGTGGAAATATTATTCCTTTTTTGATTAATTTAGAGGATTTCAGAAACAACAGGGATGATATCCTTTGATTGGAGAATTCGAAGAAAAAGTATTTTGAAATTAAACCTGCAGTGAACATGTAATGTACCGGAATTTGTGTGGTGTTGTGCGTTCAAAGAGAGACATACGAATCTGCATGATGAACGTCGCGCATGACATCAATGTTCATTAACATCAGAAGACAACATTTTCCCGGGGGGTGGGGTATATTTAATTACAGATGATTAATGACGTAAATCTTGAGAAGGAGCATCTATTCCCATGTCGGTATTCCATGAATGCATCTATGGAAGCTGCACAAGAAAGCTACGTGCAGTCTTGAACAAGTCGTGGAAACTGCACCCCACAAGGAAGCAGCTGTATGGCCACCTACCCCCACCATCTCACAAACCACCCGAGTGAGACGGACTAGGCATGCAGGACACTGCTGGAGAAGCAAGGACATGCTCATAAGCGACGTACTCCTGTAGAAGCTGATGAGATTTCTTTTGTATATATATATTTACCAACCCCTCCGCACGAGCCGGATGCGACACAAGGTCAATTTCTTAAGAGGGGTTTAACAGGTTTGAATTCAGAGTTTTCCTTCTCCTAGACTGGTTGCCTAATCAAGGTTAAAGAGCCCAGTCTGCCCTGTTATTTACCCATAGCTGGAGGGAGAATTGGATTCATACCTTTCCCAAGAGTATTAGCGCTATGTGAAATGCCAACAGCTTCGTCCAGGAATTGAACTCGCGTTGACGAGTCCATTTCCTACGAATCTAACCATTAGACCACGCGCCTCATTTCTTTTGTATATAAGGCTCTAGATCGTCGCCCATACTTATAGACTAGGTGAGATCATGTGATCTATTCCTTGGCCAATCGCTGGCAGTATTCTGAGTCTGATACAATACGTAACCGACCATAATTGGTCATAATTACTGTAGCGTTCATCGAGGACGGACATAGGATTAACTCACTGGACCTTTACCAGTACGCAGGATAGGACTCATACGATTACCAGAGCACTAATACCCTTGGGAAAGGTATGAATTCTACTCTCCCTCCAGCTATGGGTAAATAGTAGGGCAGACTGAACTCTTTAACCTTGGTTAGGCAACCGGTCTAGGAGAAGGAAAACTCTGAATTCAAACCTGTTAAACTCAGCTTAAGAAATTGACGTTGTGTCACATCCTGCTCGTGCGGAGGGGTAGGTAAATATATATATATACGATTACCAAAGGATCACCAAAGGATTCCATAACATAGGACTTTCTTTAAGCTCTTCCAAACTGGCCATGGATTGCATTTAAAAACTTTACAGAAGCCAACCCATGGACATGTAAACGTGGGCCGGCCACCAATGATCTACATTGACCAATTATGTGAGGATGCTGGTTGCTGCACAGTGGACCTCTCGGGGGAAATGAATGATAGGAAAAGTTGGCGAGAGATTGTCACGAATATCCGTGCTAATTGCACGACATGGTAATCCTGATGATCATCTCTTTAGGTCGCAAAACAATTTGGTCTATATGGTTAGCATGATTTAGCACATCCACCGGATAATCCTACCAGTTGATCCTCTGTTTTGACCCCTCACACAATAATCGCTTAGGAAGTTATTTCTTAATCAAAGTTTCTTTTTCCTTTTTCTTTTCTTTTACTCCCTAGTCAGCTTGAAAAGTTTTTAGGGGGTCGGTTTAGCTCAATCGATAGAGCATCGGTCTAAGACCCACCAGGTTCCGGGTTCGATACTTACCCACGACAGCTGAGGTCCGTGCGATAAAAAGAAGAGCTGGTGGTAGGGGCGGCGCAGTACTTCAGACGCTGAACAATCTCCCCGATCTAACGCTTGTGAAAAGAGGATAGATTCCCTCGGTTTCTGGCTAATAGCGACAATAGGCCACTCCACTGACTTTACCATTGTATTGAAGATTAGAGTCTTTTAATTTATTATTTTCCAAATCTTGTTTTTTTTTTGTTATCTTATGTAAAAAACATGTTTTTGAACATTTATCAAGAAACTATTCTAATTTCTAAAATAATCAATATATTACATTTGAAAATAATTTTGGTACTAATGCACAATGGAGCTTATGTTATAACATTATTAGATTACGTGTAAAACGCATTACATTTGATTAGATTTCACGGAAATACCCGAAAACTTTCATATGTTCGTGTTAGGGTTAGGGCAAGGGTTAATGTTCGTGTTAGGGTTAGGGTAAGGCTACGTCGGGAGTTTCCGATATCTAATGCTATCCATACGTAAAAAGCGATTTTAATGATATTATCTCTTGCGCGCTATTATGCATTAGTGCCATAATTTTAATAAAATAACATGAAATCAACATGTTATGTTTTTGCTTACTTTTCGGTGAAATATCTGTCAGCCTTTTTTCCGTTCGTTAAAATGTCCATTCGGTAAAATGTCCATTCGATAAAATGTCTGTTCGTTGAAATTTCAGTTTTGCTAAATCCCCTTCGGTGAAATGTCATTCGGTGAAATGTATCTTCGTCATTTGTCCGTCAGCCATTTTGATTGAAGAGTCTAACCTTTTTGCTATCCATTTTTCCAATTCCTTGTCTTTGGCGGGATAAAAAATATAGATATTCCTGCTGTTAAGAATAAAACTTTTTGTGACTACCGTTTGTAAATTATGATTGTAAATGTAGGTATAAAATATTAAAGACTGTTATTGTGTTTCTTTTTTTTCATTGCATTATATTCTCATACAAATGGTCCAAACTCAATTCAAGACCCCCCTGGGGATCAATAAGGAACACTGAAGTTTGCTTAGAAGTAATTATTTCCACGTGTTAATCTTTACAAAGAGACACAGGTTAGACAACTGTAAACATTTCTAACAGTTCCCTCCGGACATTCGTAAAAGAACGAAAAAACAAAGACATTTTCACAGTCTTAAGTAATTCTTACATGGGATCACACTATCTACCAAAATTGATATAAAAATATCAGGAAATATTCTACCGTATATATTAATATTAAATCTAATAAATACCAACCAAAAATTAAAGAATTAACCGCTTTTGAAACGGACTTAATAGATATAGTTTATAATATAAAATTCCGTAAATTTAAAAACAGCTTCAAATATATATTGTCTAAAGATTTAAAAAAATTTAAATCATCAAATAATAATTTAGTATTTTCCGATAAGACTAAATATCTATATGAACTAGATAAAAATAAACATAAACAACTAATATTAAATAGCATAACAAACAACTATCAATTAACTGAACCCAGTGCATATAATAAGATTAATGATGAAGCTAAACATTTAGCAAATAGACTCAAAATAGATGACAGGGTTAAATGTCTTGCTAAACGAGAAGCTTTCATCACATTGAAAGACCATAAAATTGATTTCAATAACAGGCCATCTTGCAGATTGATAAATCCAGCTAAATCAGAATTAGGGTTAGTAAGTAAAGATATTATAAATAAAATAAACATGGAAATCAAAAATAAAAATAAATTACTGCAATGGAATAAGACATCAGCTGCAATAACCTGGTTCAAAAATATCCCCTCAAAGAATAGCCATAAGTTCACACAGTTTTACCCATCAATTACTAAAAAAACTTCTACTTAAAGCATTAGCATTTGCTAAAAGAATTACCAAGATAACTAAACTAGACATTGATACAATAATGCAAGACGATTCTCTTTAATGAAGGAAAATCCTGGGTGAAAAAATCAAACCCATCGGACTACTTCGATATCGCCATGGGCGGATATGATAGTGCTGAAATTTGTGATATAGTGGGACTATTCATACTAGACTCACTGAAACATAAATTTCCTACACATACATTCACAATCTATCGTGACGACGGTCTTTGTATTTCACGTAACTGTTGCGGCAAAACATTGGATAGATTACGTAAAGACATAATCGCACACCTACAAAATATGGAACTTAAGATAACCATAGATACTAACCTAACAAACGTCAATTTCCTTGATGTTAATTTAGACCTAAAAAAGAATATATATAAATCATAACACAAATAAAATGAGAAGCTTAAGTATATTAACATAAATTCCAACCACCCACCATTAGTTTAAAAAAACCTAGTCCCTAATATTATCCGTAGGATCTCTGAGTTATCATCTAATAAAGATATTTTTGAAAAAGCAGCTCCTTATTATAATAAAGCCTTAAAAGATAGCGGATTCAAAGAGAAAATCTCCTATATATATAATATTCCCAAACAAAATAAATCCATCAACAGAAAAATAAAAATAATTTGGTTCACATCCCCCTTTTCTAGAACAGTTAGAACAAATGTGGGTAAAAAATTCCTGGATTTAATAGACAAGCACTTCCCACCTCAAAATAGATACAATAAAATATTTAATAGAAATACTATAAAAAACAGTTACTCATGCGTGCTTTCTATGAAGTCCCAAATTACAACAAAATCTAAACCTAAAATTAAACCACCTGTTCATGCAGGGTTAAGGAAGACTGTCCCCTGAACTAAAAGTGTAATGTTGATTCTGCTGTATATGAAGCAAAAGTTACAACTACCTGTGAAAATCATCCCCAGACCAACGAAACATACCTAGGAATGACACAAGACAACTTCAAACAGAGATATTATGCTCATAATGAAACTTTCAGGAAGAAGGAAAAGAAAGAAGCGACATCTTTAGCGAGTAAAATATGGAAACTAAAAGAAGAAAATATACCATATAAGATAAAGTGGAAGATATTAGACCATCCTAAATGCTACATAAATGGTTCTAAAAACTGTAATCTATGTGTGACGGAAGAATTCAGAATATTGGCGTCCTTAACATCAACAGAAAACCACCTGAACAAAAAATCTGAAATATTTCAGGCATGCCCACACAAGAAAAATATTTACTAAACGCATGGATAAGTGAAATGCAAGCTTACAACATTTTACAGGATTTTACCATCAGGAAATTTGAATGTGCATAAGTTTCTTTACATATGTGTTTTTTTGTTTATATATTTTTCCGGAAAATGGAAAGATAAATTTGTGAGCCTATTTTTTGGATTTATCAGCGTCCATGAACTTAACCGAAATATTGCAGTTATTCCCAAATACATAACCGCAAAAAATGATTTTGGAGACACACCAGAGGGATTAAAGGTATCCTGACGAAAGCAAGAAGCTTGAAACCTTAGGTAGATGCCTACTAAAACCTTTGTATAAACAATTATATTTAATGAATAAATAAATAAATAAATATATATATATATATATATTATATTTATATTTTTGTTTTATATATATTACTTATGTATTTTTATATACATTTTTATGTATATTTTTTATATTTATATATATTTTTTTATATATTTGTTTATATATGTTCTTATATTTTATATTTTATATATTATTTTTTTGTTTTATCCTTACTCTATACTTTTTCAGACTCATTCAATAGTTTAATTCACAGTTGAATTTTGTCTGACTACCATCCCCCTAAGAAACCAGACCTTGAAGAGTATCCCTTTTTCTCATTTGACTTCCTGTCGCCATGGTGACCGTCTTCCAATTTAAATTTTTTTTTTTTGAGAAGTAAATTTTTCAGTTATGCAATTCAAATTATCTTGATCTACTATCTGATGAGACGAAATTTTGGGGAGCTACATTAAATCAACTTAGATTTATAAAGGCCCCAATTTTGGTCGAAATGAATTTATTATGGAATAGCGGTGTTGAGTTTTTCCTTCCTTTCAAAGATAATATATCTATCTATCTATCTATATATATATATATATATATACATATATATATATATATATTATATATATATATATTATATATGGTTTGTGGAGAGATTATTTCATAAGTATTACGATCATTGAGGATATCAAGCATTTTGTAATTATATTGTTTAGAATACATAACGACCACTCCTCCTCCTTTGTCAGAGGGGGTGATGAGTATATTGTTGTTGGATGATAATTTTTTTAGAGCAGTTATATATCTCCTGGGTAGGGTGGAAGTATTTTTTTGGTTGGTGGTAGTGGCTGCAATAATCCCTTGAATGAATTCTTTATGGAAGTCAGAGTCATTGTGTTTGTAGTTCTTTTTTATGGTATTCATTATATTTAGTTTTTTGATGCCTGTGGTGAATTTTAGGCCAAATTGGAGGGCTTCCAATTCGACTGGGGTTAAAGCTATGTCCGAAATGTTTAGAATGATGTCAATGTTGCCGATATTCCTCCATCTGCTATTGTCGCAAAGTATCTTAAGTTTGTCTTTTAATTTGGAGATGTGTGTGCGGTTGATGTCTGTGATTTCATTTCTGATTCGTTCGGCTGTATAGCGGGACATGATGTTGTTTTTGCGTAGGTGGATTCCCAAATTTTTGGCTTTGTCAAAGGTGGAATTTTCTGACATTAATAGGTCTTCAATAGAAGACTCCAAAAAGTCTTTTATATAATCCGGAAAAATGTGGTGGGACGGCTTTAAAATAGTTGGCAGGTGTCTAGGAATTACTTTTTCGAAAATGCAGTTCCTAAGAAACATTCTTCTATTCCGAAAGGAGTACGGAGTATAAAAAAGCTCTGAAGATGATTTTTATAAAATCGAAATATTGTTCAATATTAGCTATGAATATGTTATAAAATGTTTTCACTTTAACAGGATATTGTGTTTGTTTTCATATCTTTTTATCTATACTCATATATAATATATATATATATATATATTATATATATATATATATATATAATCTCGAATAAAATATGATGATACTAATTTACCGTTACTAAAGCTTCATGCGTATTAGGCAATACATTTTTCTACACCTAGACACCGTGTAAATTAAGACGTACGCATGTTATGTACTGTTTTTAAATAAAAATATTGGGTAATAATATCCAACCACGGGAGCACGTATCACGTTATTCAAACACTAATGTTAATCTTTTCAAATAAAGAAAGGTTAGAGAATTGTAAAAATTTCAATAAGTTCCTCCCGGCCATTCGTGAAAGAACGAAAAACATTTTTCTCAGTCTCATTTGATTCATATATGAGAGCACACAGTGGTAATATTATAAACCCACATTGACATCGGGTATATAATTGGGTGAACGTGAGACTTCAGAGAGAGTTCTCGGCCGATAGAGAGAGTTCAGGGAGATGATAGAGAGATAGATTCGAGACTTACTTGGATAGGATGTAGTGAGAGAGGAGACCTACTTCGT
Organism: Doryteuthis pealeii; assembly: GCA_023376005.1. NCBI lineage: Eukaryota > Metazoa > Mollusca > Cephalopoda > Myopsida > Loliginidae > Doryteuthis > Doryteuthis pealeii. The sequence continues at coordinate 5,528,863 of CM042155.1, forward strand.
GCAACACGGTGTGACAGAGAGGGTGGCGGGCGTGAAGACTTGCCGTATTCTCGAAGGAAGCGGGCTAGGCTTTGCCTGACCTGTAGGACTGACCTAGAGACGAACCCGCTTCCTTCAGAATGTGAGAGCTGTGGACGATCAGTAAAATAAGAAATACTATAGTGGCCCGGATGTAGGTGGTCGCGCCGTGCTGATGAGTGTTGCACGTGCTGCACGGACAATTATTAGTGAGGAGCCCGGATGTGTTGAAATTGAGGTGTAGTTAAAGGACTTATTCTCACAGACCAGGGAGAACGACTGCAGTAGTATTTTGTTGTCGAGACGGGTGGGACAAAGAAATGGTATTGGATTTTGGAGTGTGAGACAGTTGGGAGTGTTTAGACTGTCGATTTGAACCTTGCGTCAGACTTGACTGTGACCCCCCCCTCATACTGATTAGATAGGAGTTGGTCTTCTTTATAACTTGTTTATGTATTGATTCTTCTGCTTCGTCTTCCACAAAGCCGGAAAGAGAAAATTAAGGCGTAGAAAAAAGGCAATTTGCTATTCTTGATGCGGAGAGTGGTTGTCTGTCTTGAGAATCATCAATCGAAATATCAGCTTTCGAGTCAGGATTAAAGCTATGAACACCGATTTTCAAGGCAGGAAAGCTTCACAGTACAATTCGCTTCCGCTCGTTTCTTCATTGGCATTGATTTAAGTTGAAATACAAAGGGCAGAGAAAGAGAGGAAAGAACACATATAGAAGATGATAGATAGATAGAATTATGAAGAGACAGATAGATAGGATATACATATCGACCCAATTTTGGCAGACAGACAGGTAGTAGATATGAAGAGACTGAAGAAGAGAGAGAGAGAGAGAGAGAGAGAGAGACTGAAGATTAGAGAGGAGGAGAGATGAGAGCGAACGAGTCGAGTACAAGGGAGTGGAGGGGACAAGGAGACTTTGAGAGTGAAAGAGAGGAGAGAGAGAGAGAAGAGAGAGAGAGACTGAAAGATAGATAGATAGATAGAGTAAGAGAGAAAGATACGGAAGATAGATAGATAGATAGAGAGTGAGGAGTGATGGAGAGAGAGAGAAAGAGAGAGAGAGACGAGACGAAAGATAGATAGAGAAGAGAGAGAGTAGAGAGAGAGAGAGATTCGACTGAAGATAGATGATAGATAGATAGAGAGACTGAAAAAAGATAAATAGATAGATAGATAGATAGATATATTATAATATAGAGAGAGAGAGTCTGAAGATAGATAGATAGATGAGAGAGAGAGAGGGAGACTGAGATAGATAGAGAGAGAAGAGAGGAGAGAGAGAGAGAGAAAGAGAGAGAGAGAGAAGAGAGAGAGAGAGAGAGAGAGAGAATTTCCATTTGTGTTCTAACAATTGAACTTCTTTGAATTTGATATTTGGGACTTCTTCTTCTTCTGGGCTTTACTTATTTTTGGTCAATGCAATTAATTGAATTAACAATACATTTTGTTGCCTCGTCAAGCTTTTTTTTATTTAGCCCATGATTTCTTATTGCCGCGTGAGGAACCGAACTACATAGTACGTCCAAACCCTTTGATGGGCCGGGCTGAAATCTAAAAACTAAAACTAATCCCGTTTCTCATGGCGCGCGAGATTCGCGACTCCAGGGGTCGGGTCACCACAGTTCACTGGTAAATTTCCACTCCCTGATCTCAAAATTAACGGTCCTGACACTTCAGTGAAAAACAACATAAAATAAACACATTTTGGGGAATGAAATGTCGTCAGCTTCGGTAAAAATGTCCGCTTCGTTGAAATGTCAGTTTTGCTCAATTGCCTTCGGTGAAATGTCTTTTGTTAAAATGTATCTCGGTCATTTCTTTCAGAAGCCCAATTTGACTGAAGAGTCTATCTTTAGCTCGTACATTTTATCTACTTTCTTTTCTTTGGCGGAATAACAAAAAATATCTGTTACTGCTGCAAAGAATAATACTGTTTGTTAATACCTTTTGTAAATTATGATGGTAAATGGAGAAATAAAATGTGAAAGACGCTTTTTGCGTTTCTTTATTCCATTGCATTACATTCTTATACAAATGGTACAAAATCAATTCAAGACTCCACTGGGGATCGATAAGGAACATTGAGATTTGCTTGGAATCAATTATTTACACGTGTTAATCTTTGCAAAGAAAGACAGCTTAGAGAAGAGTAAACATTTCTAAAAGTTCCCTCGGGACATTCGTAAAAGACTGAAGAAACAAAGAAATACATTTTTCTCAGTCTCATTGAGATCCTTAGTCTTACCGAGATCATACTATCTCCCAAAAATCAACATTAAAAATTTCAGGAATATTCTACTATATATATATATATTATATATATAATATATATATATATATAAATTCCTACAACCTTCCTACTACCAATTGGTTATACCTACCACTTCTAATTCCTTCTACTACTCGTTCTCGTTAAAAACGAGACACGAATCATACATCGTTCACACCTGAGGATGGCAAATTGTATTGGCGAAGGCGCTCGTTTTGAAACCTTTGGGGACTTTAACCAGTTACACCCCGACACCAGAAAGTTGCCGAAAATTGGAACGGGATCAATGAAAACTTATCCGACATGAATGTCGTACAGTTCAACAAAACTTGTATAAAAGAAAAAATGCTGCCAAATACACTTATATATATATATATAATATATATATATATATATATTCATCATCATCATCATCATCATCATCATCATCATCATCATGTCGCGCTGTTGGCACGGATATCCATGACAATCCTTCTCCATCCGTCCCTATCGCTCATTATTCTCGGAGGTCCTCTGTGCAGCATCCTGTATCCGCACAGAGCTGTTCAATGTACGTCTTGCTAGTCGGCCCACACCGCATGCCCATGTGCTGGCTTCCACAGGAGGACGTCGCTTATGAGTTCGCCCTTGCTTCTCCAGCAGTGTCCCGCGGTCTTGGCCGTCATCATCGGATGGTTGGTGATATGTGGGCAGGGTGGCCGTACAGCTGCTTTCTCGTGGGGTGCTGTTTCCACGTCTTGTGCAGCTCCCATCTAGTTTATTCTCTAGTCGCTTCGTTTAGGGTCCAGGTGGTGCAGTCATACAGCAGCACTGATACAACAACGCCAGGAAGAAATGAGAGAGAGAGAGAGAGAAGAGAGAGAGAGAGAGAGAGAGAGAGAAAGAGAGAGAGAGAGAGAGATAAAAAAGAGTGTCATAAGTTACCTAAATAAGGAGAAGGGAATCATCTGTTTATCCTATAAATAATGTCTGGCGAAACCTCGAAAGAGAGATTTTCTTGGTAGTTGTTAATTCAACCTAGCAATTGATAACAAATCTATTCATCTTGTATCTTTGCATTGTAAATCTTTTCCTCTATTCTTATCACTCATGTTCTTTCTAAAATGTATTTCTCTGTTAACTATGATACTCAACATAGCAAAGAGTAATATATATCAGTCTGCAATTAATTTCTTTGTCAATCTTTACAAAGAAACACGGGTAAAAAAAACTGTAACCAATTTAATAGTTCCCCCCGGACACGCCTAAGAAATGGAAGAGACATCGAAAGACATATTTATCTCATATTTGTCTCATTGATATCAGGGGAGTCTTATATAAGATCTCATTATGCCCAAAACTCAACATAAAAATATCAAGAAATATTATACTGGATAAAAACATATACATATATTCATTAAAATACATAATAATATATCTATTATTATACCACAGGTGAGTCAATTAATTATTGTTTCCTATTTAGTTTAATAACACAAAATTCATCCCAAAATATTCCTTAGTTTTGGGATTAAGTTATGTTTGAAAAAAATTATTTGGTTCTAATTAGTCATAATTTGCAATTAAGTGAAAAAGTCACACATCATTCTGCAAGTCACTTTCCCCTCTCTCTTCCCTCTCTCTCTCTCTCTCTCTCTCTCTCTCTCTATATATATTATATAATATATATTATAATATATACATATATATATATATATTTCAATGACCAAGCTGCTATCTAAAATTCTAACTACTAATGGATAATTTCTCAGGGCAGTGTGGAGGAGGGGGAGGGAATATAAGCACATGGTCAGTATGTAAAGCAGAGTCAGTAGGAAGACAAAAAAAAGCAAGGAATTACAGTTAGAAAGGCATTGGATAAACTTTTTTGGTTTTTCATATAATATATATATATATATATATATATAATAATATCGAATTTTATGCGATACTTTGCGTTGTAAGTGCCTTCAAGTAAAAATTATAAATATATATATATATATATATATAATATTTATCTGATTAACTAGTCTTTATATCTGTTAGATTTCTCTGTGAGTGTAAAGAGAGAGATCGGAGAGTATGAGCGGTAGATTGAAGTTCCACTTTATGTTAGCGGTTGGCTTATATATAAGAGGGGTGAGTATATAACTTCATTCCCAATTTTAACAAAATCACTTTAATCTTTTTTTTTTACTCTCCGGTCATATTTATTTTTTAAATTTAATTCGTTTTGCAAGCTAACTTTTTTCCTGATCACAATTATCTACTCAGAGCTCAATAGGTGACCCAACGGCTCACGTTTTTTTTTTTCTAGTGTGTTTTTATACACTAGAATATTTCCTGATATTTTTGATAATAGAAAAATATATTTTTGGAAGAAATTGCCTAACCATATCAAGAACAAAATAGTGTAAAAAAAATAAAGATTAATTTAGAGTTGGCGAGGGGCGGTATCGAACTAGGAACCTTGTGGTTTCTCGGCGAACGCTCTACCAACTGAGCTAACCCGGCCGCCTGAGACAGTTATTAACTGAATTTAAATCTGAATATGTTATTGTTCGATATACGAGTGCTGTCCGAAAATTAAGGTATAGATAGATATCGTTTGAGACACATTGAGTAATGGTTATCGAAATGGACTCGGTAACATAGCCAAAGAAATGGTCAAAATAGTGTTGCATGTCATGAACTGCTCATACACCAGAATTCCGTCCTTAAGCATAACGGGTTATCATTTGCGGCTAACAGGTGGCCTCATTGGAGGCGTATTTTACCCTTCTGGAAAGGTATTGTTGGCTTATTCTATTCGTATGTTTATTTTCAGCAGCTAACGGCTGGCTTATATATGAGATGGATGAGTTTTTGAGTTAATTGCAAATTTTAACAAAATCATTATAATATTGTTTTTTTATTCTCCGTTCATATTTATTTTTTAATTCAATTCGTTTTGCAATCTAGCTTTCTTCCTGATCAAAAATATTTAACGGGTCACATTTTTTCTAGTATGTTTTTATACAGTAGAATATTTCCTGATATGTTTGCTAATAGAAAAATATATTTTTGGAAGAAATTGCCTAACCATATCAAAAACAGAAATGTGTAAAATAAGATAAAGATTAATTTAGAGGATTTCAGAAATAATGGTAAAAATGGAATTCCAGAGGGAATATTTGAAAAAGTTTTGGATGAATCGATTAGCAAGATATTGATCTGTGTATAGATATAATATCAATAGTATATGTTCTGTGGAAATATTATTCCTCTTTCTTTCTAATGTTGGTGTGAGTCATTGAATATGTGGTGTAGGTGTGACCTAATATTGATGTTATATATACTTGCAAATATATGAACCCTTCGGGTGCAAGTATATAAGTTTTAATGTAATAAAATATTATGCTTAATTAGAAAAGCTAATGAAACTAAATAAGAATGAAGTTAAAAAGATTTGAAGCAGAGGGGTGTAATAGAAAATAGAAATAGAACAACTGAAACTTACTCTTCCATCACTCCCATCTTTCATTGCTAAATTCTACTAATTTAACTATTTAGTTAAAATAGGAAGTAAAAAATAAAATTACTTATAGTATTTGATAATTTGCTTGAAGCATTGTTAAGTATATTATTATTGATTTATATTAAGAAGGCAATTACAATGCGTATAAAAAATAATGTCCAGTGTCTAATAAATTTCGAAGAAACTTCATCTTCAGAGACTGTTTTGAAATGACGCGCGTCTTGTGTTTTTTTTTGTTTTGGACATTATAAAACACGCTCTTGGGTTGTTATAACGCCACGCGCGAAGAGCCGTGATATCCGTGTTCAATCATTTTCAATTTCATTCCTTTTGTTAATTTTATTAATAGCTAAATTACACCCTCGCATAAACAGTAGGTTAGAATTAAACACTGAATATATAATTAGTTAACATACACATTCCATAAATACATAATATAATATAAAATAAATAAATAAAAGGAATGAAATTGAAATTGATTGAACAACGAATATCACGGCTCTTCCGCGTGCCATTGTAACAACCCAGGAAACGCACGAAAAGACCTTGTTTGAAACACCTTCAAAATATTTTGAAATACGAAAAGACCTTGTTCTTGTTTGAAACACCTTCAAAATATTTGAAATACGAAAAGACCTTGTTATCAAACTCTTTCAAACTCTTTCAAAAGACGAAAAGACCTTGTTTTAAACACCTTCAAAATATATATACTATGTTTGTCGCGGGCGTCGAAATCTAACGCGATGGTGTTCTTTGACCCACAGGGAAAGTTGAAGTGCTTGTTCCGGGCTGTAGCCTGAAAATGACCAAATTCATACAAGGTTGTTCCACAATTAACCGAACGCGTTTTGTACAATAAAAGACCTTTTATAATCATACAGTGATTAAAAATCAATGTAACAACCACAAAGGGATAATCGAGTTGAAGTTGAGTCGGTATTTTGTGGACTGACTGGCGATATATGCTGTGTTCTGTTCAAATTCAGGACTTTGAGTAACAAGACGACAAAAGCAAAGACGGTGACAAGGGCCATGAGATGGAGCTATCCAATCTGCTAGAGGAGCAGTTTTCCATCTGGTCAAGAACCAGCTGTCCGATCTGCTGGGACCCTTTTGGGTCCTCTTTTATGGATTCCAAACCCCGAAATCCAGCGGCTCTGATTGGCCAGCGCAATCGAACGCCGGACCAATGGCCCTACACAGTGTAAACTCAGGAGGTGTACGAAACCCACCACGCGGTCGCATTTGATTGGACGGTCAATCAAAATCATGGCCCTGGGTTACACATCTCGGAGGGGACAACAAGTCTCCGCCCCAGTTTTGTCTGATTGGTGAGGCACCTGATAATATTTTTGTTATTGGTATAAATGGTCTGTCAATTGCTATGATAATTCCAGAACTGGCCCAAGACCACCGAGCAAATCATCATTCCCCATTAAAATCAACACTTTTAAGATTTAATCTTTCAAAATGTCTTTGTTGAATAAATCTGTCCTGGTCTACGCAGTCCCACAAGAACAACAAAGATTATGGGATGTGAACAGTCATAAAAGCCAGACATTATAATCAACTACTTTCAGCCTGGAAGAAGTGGTTCCCTATCTTTTTTGAGTCTCGGCAAGTAATGTAATATGATAAAAACAGGACCTTTGTCTTACATCAACCTATTTCTGCATAGGATTGGTTTTTTTGTTCAAAAAATTTTTACATCTTGTGTTCGACGCTACAAGAATGATATATATTTATATGAACAACATTGTAATAAAAAAAAGTCATTTGTGTATATCAACCATCAACCGACTTTTAGCCATTAGAATTTTTTTGTGTTAGAGTAATTAATTTTATCTAGTGTTTGATTTACACACCACTGACTTGTACTCTAATCTAAGTCGCTTGTAGCATTCTATGACTCAATTGTTTTGTTTTTTACTAATCGGATATCGCCAATCAAGCTCCATAACACTACGTGTTATATTGTTTAAAAACACATTCAAAATATTTCGAAATAACGAAAAAAAACCTTGTTTCAAAACACAAAGCCACAAATTGTTATTTTCTATAGAATAGTTCGATTAAAACTTTAAAAAAGTCCTGTTTGTTTTGAAGAGTGACAGTAAATGAAGGGAACAGAAAAAGAATAAAGATTTTTTCTAATTTTGGTTTTCTTTCGTTTGAAGAAAATTCAGGAAGAAACTTCCTGTTGATCAATGACCTTGCATCGAAATTTAATTTTAAAGTGTTTTTCTCAATTTTAAAACACTTTTAAACACTCAAAGGTGATAAATTACTCAGGCAAGACAGCCAAGAGTTTCTTGAAATTGGTAACAGAATCTTAAAAGGAAATGCAAAAAGGGGGAGATTACCGAAGAAAAGCAATCAATTAAAAAGAAAATCAGATGCTGTCATGATTTTTTTTTATAATCACGACTTTATATGGACGGGTCGCGGAGGAGACACTGGAGATTGAACCCTTCAACATTAATAAATTTGCAAATGCATAATGTGAACTTCACTCCCCTGAATATTAAATTCCCAGTTTTGTACAGACTAGTAAAAACTAGCGGAACCGTAGAATATCCACGAACGAAACAAAAATCAAGTGGAGCTATTTAGGCAGATACGACTTATTTGAAGTTTCATTACATATAATCCTAGTTATGTGTATTTTCAATAGATATATAAATATATATTCAAATAAGATATGGGTAGATACCCGTATGAGTTTTTTATTTTTGCAGAAAAATTATAACGTTAAGCAGTTATTACTAAAGTTTAAAGTATTGAAACTTGGTGACCAAAAAGTAAAAATTGCAACTCTTTAAAATAAAACTGCTATAATATATATATATATATATATAATAATATTTGAGAGAGAGTTTTATAATTTGGCTTGGAAGCATTGTGTAATATAATTTGGTTAGGAGGTTGATCTAGAAGGCTATCACAATGCAGGTTTAAAAAGAAAAAAATAATACGGTAACAATGATGTTGTGTGTTACATGTATTTTTTTCTTGAATTTCTCGAGTAATATCTCTTTTTAAAAGATTACTGGACTGAAGCAGTCTCGTTATGACATTTCCTTTTAAATGATTTTTTTGTGAAAATGATGTTTTTTTATATAACTGTATTCTCGTGTTGTATGTTTACGTGAATGCGTTTTTTTTTGTACTTGCGCGTATGTTGTTCATGCGCGTGTCCATGAAAATGCGTGTTGGTTGTGACGTTATGACTGTATCATAGCGCGGGAGTGCACGTGCATATGTTATGTGGCGTGATTAAAGATCGTACAAAAACACGTGTAGCATATTTAAAAAATATTTACTTCAAATCGTTCAACATGGCTAGGATTTGATAAAAGTCACAAGGATGGAGCCTCCAGAGAAATTGCACCCTCTTTTCAATGACAATGAGTCTACAATGTTGCTCCCCTTGAGGGACAGATTGGCAATGATCATGTCATGATCAGGTCACCTAGAGGTTCCTCAGTAGTAACACTAATAACCGTTTCAGGGAGTAGATCCATACGTGTTGTCACCTCTTGTTGGGAGGTGACTACTTGGACCAGTTCAAATCCAGCACTTAACTCAAGGAAATCATTCGCACTTTGCAGCCATCGAAAAGTTTCCTCCAATCAATTTCAGGATAGTTGAAGTCCAAAATATGGATTTATTTCAAGAGATTCCAACCAAATTTGATTGTCAGTATTCAAACTTTCTCTGTGTTTGGCTCATTAAATCATTTCTAAAAACCTAAATTGTTTGAATATTTTTCTATCTATAAGTTTTCAAGCAAAATTCATTGATCCACTTGCTTGATCATTGAGATGTGATGGTCACACAATACAAAATCTCACTCATTGTCTCACTGTAGAATCCCATGTCTGTTCATATATACATAATAAGAACTAAGCTTGCTAACCATGACACTTTCATAATGGGGATGGAAACTATGTACTATATTGAAAGAAGGATTCCCCAAATTGAGGTTTTTGGGTCATAAAATACTAGCTCTATGTACCCGGTTTGCTCGAGGTATATACTATCCGGCTAATGTGAGTAACCTTTTTGAATTTCATATTGATAGCAGAACCATCACACCTTGTGCATATGAAAATGTTAGTCTAAAAAGTGTGCATATCAATCACCATAACACAATTAGCGCAATAATACTGCGTTTTGAAATGGAGTGGACGCAAAATAAGAATGGTTATCATTAATATAAATTCTATTAATAATGGAAATTGTCTGTATTTCTGTCTGTAACAAAAACTACGCCATAGCTCTTGCGTCACAGCTTACGTCCAAGCTTACGTCACAATATTCTTATGCAAGATACACCCAAAATTTGAGTAAGCAATTTTAAAAACTGCTTTTTGTCTCTGTCTTTTTTCGTTTTTTTTTTAACAGTAACAAGAAGTTAACTAAAAGTGTTTACAAATAAATAAATACCTACGATTTTGTGTAAAATTGATGTGAAAAAATATTCAAAAGTAATTTTTCGATTATTACATGCATGCAAACATTTTATTTGAGAGGGACGGGACTCGTTTTTCATTCAAATTCCTTTTTTTTTTTTTTTTTTAACTCCTTAATAATATGAGGATGTGTCTTACTTATGATACAAACCTTCTGACATTGATTTTTAACCTCACCCCCTCCAGGCAATGTCTTCAAAAATTAATTTTTACGACGCCGGAGGTGTTTTCTGTTGCTAGTGATTCTAATGAACAGAATGCGCGATATGGAAAATAACATGAAATTTCTTTATTTGAGTTATTCCCCTTGGCCAATCTTTTCATTTTTCGTCATATCCACAGTCGGTAATTGGACCTGGGTGACCAAACATATTCACTAGTAAAAGTCAGTAGTACCACTGGAATCCACGGCAAGAGATACAGATATAACCAGACAACACAAATGAAGCATAAGATTTAGTTTTATCGGCTGTGGATCGACAGCAATATATATATTATATATTACAATATATATATTATAGTTATATATTATACAATATATGAATTATAAATGATTAGTAGCGTGGAAATGGCCACAACTACCTACGTACTGCTGACAGTTTATCACGTAATGCGATCTTCGTCTCTCTCCTCTCTCTCTCTCTCTCTATATATATATATATTATATATATATATATCATATATTATAATATATATAATATATATATATAATATATATATAATACACAGAATATAATATTAATTATATATATATATATATATATATATGTTTTCTCATCTATGCGATCGATTCAGTCTCTCTCTCTCTCTCTCTTCTCTCTCTCTCTCTCTCTCTCTCCTACATATATATATATTATATATATATATATTATATATATATATATATATATAATATATATATATTATTAACGTTAGATAGATATAATATATATATATATATAATATATATAATATATATATACAGATATGATAGAATAGNTCGTTTATAACGATTTCGGGCACAGAAATTTCGCGGGTTTCTCCGCTGGAAAGGGACACAGCGATTTCAGCAAATGTTAATGAGTTCTGGCATTTGAACTATCGGTGTTTTACGTCGGAGGAAGGACGATCCGACTCGTTCAAGCAGAGGTTTGGTGTTCGCAGGGCTAGGTTGTATAACTTTGTCAGATGAACACTTTTCGCTACTGCCCGCTACTTTCAAGATCCGATATTAGAGTATCGCCAGTCAAATTAAACATAAAGAGTCTCCTTCTGTGCCGATTCCTTATCGAGCGCGGAAGAAAGGGGTTTAACTTTCCTAGCAGGTGAGGCTCCATTCCTACCGACCGGGAAATCTTCTTGCGAATTCTCAAGCGTCTTCTCTTCTGAAGGATTTATTACCCTCATGTATGATTGCCTCCCGTTAATTAAATCTTTAAAAATAAGTTAAAAAGGCAGTTATGGATTGTTTTTCGTACTATGACGGAAGATTAATAACCTGCTTGTTAGAGTCCAATTATTTTTTTGATATTCCAAAACGGGGCGCAAGGCCTGAAAAATGAAATTGTTCCCCCACTATTTTCAACTTACCCGTTCCATTTACTGAACAAAACAAAACTACAGTCACCAATTATTCCTTGTTTTGAATAATAGATAACTTAGCCAGAATGAAAAGAATAGTTAAGCCGATCAGCAGTGGATGGTTGGTTGGTTGATCTTTTACTTCATGACAACCCTAATTGTTTGCCGCCCTTGTCGCGGGGCGTTAGAATGCCCACCCGACTTGCACCTCTGCAGAGGGAAAACTACCCCCAATCGAGGCCACTGTTGCTGTGGTGGGCCACCCGTGATGTTAAGGCATAGACTAAGTGGATGAGCAGTTTCTGCTTGCAATACTCCACTTTGGCCTTCTGGGCTTAGACGGGCGGTCGAGAGGCCCCCCTCCGATCAATCGCTGGTCATGTCAAGCCCTAGCACCTATATGAATTGCCCCAACCCTATTGCCCTTATGCAAGCCTCAACCCCTTTTTATCATATGGGTGCGTAGAAAGGCGCGTGACTGGGGTCATATGTCCTGGACATGACGTTACTCTATCTGATGGTGAGTTACAGCTTCTGGAAGGTTTGGGAATGTGGACAGCACCCATTCATCACCTGCTCCCTGCGTCCACTCGACCTGGAGTTGTATACCTGTTAGGGTCCCCATTTCTTATGGCGGCCTAAGTTTGGTTTACATTTTGTTTTCGTTTACAATTTTGATTTTTTGTTTACTTGATTTTCAGTTTGGTTTTTTTTTGTTTTAACTTTTCCACCCCTCCATCTCCAATCACAAACGAAATTTGGAAAATTTTAATAGGACAGTATGATCTGAGCAAATGAAGTATTTTTGTTAGAATGGAGCTGCCACACAGGAGAGAATGCAAGATGTTTTATTTTATTTTTTACATTGAATCCGGTCGGCGAGTGAACCTAGCTAGCTTAGATCCCGTGTTAGTCGTTATGACCAGTTTTATAACCCTCGCCCAAACTCCAACATCCGGCTATATGCCGAGTACGTGTGCCACACTCCGATGTGTACCTCTTTTCGAAAGAGAATAAAAAAATTATTTGGACATTGAGTGCATGAGTGTGCTCACTCAATAAACCCTAATGTTTGGTTCGTTTGGTTTGTTTTTGTTGGTTTGTTTTACACATATCAACCTCAGTGGGTCATTTAATGCGACAAAGTTTGAAATACGAAAAGACTTGTTCATTAAACACCTTCAAATATTTTTGAAATACGAAAAGACCTTGTTTGAAACACTTCAAAATATTTTGAAATACGAAAAACCTTGTTTGAAAACACCTTCAAAATATTTGAAATACGAAAAGACCTAAACACCTCAAAATATTTTGAAATACGAAAAGACCTTGTTTGAAACACCTTCAAAATATTTGAAATACGAAAAAGACCTTGTTTTTAACACCTTCAAAATATTTTGAAATACGAAAAGACCTTGTTTGAAACACCTTCAAAAATATTTTGAAATACGAAAAGACCTTGTTTGAAAAACACTTCAAAATATTTTGAATACGAAAAGACCTTGTTTAAACACCTTCAAAATATTTTGAAATACGAAAAGACCTTGTTTTAAACACCTTCAAAATATTTTGAAATACGAAAAGACCTTGTTTTAAACACCTTCAAATATTTTGAAAATACGAAAAGACCTTGTTAAACCTTCAAATATTTGAAATACGAAAAGACCTTTTTAAACACCTAAAATTTTGAAAACGAAAAGACCTTGTTTGAAACACCTTCAAAAATATTTTGAAATACGAAAAGACCTTGTTTGAAACACCTTCAAAATATTTTGAAATACGAAAAGACCTTGTTTAAACACCTTCAAAATATTTTGAAATACGAAAAGACCTTGTTTGAAACACCTTCAAAAATTTTGAAAATACGAAAAGACCTTGTTTGAAACACCTTTCAAAATATTTTGAATACGAAAAGGACCTTGTTTGAAACACCTTCAAAATATTTTGAAATACGAAAAGACCTTGTTTGAAACACCTTCAAATATTTTTGAAATACGAAAAGACCTTGTTTTAAACACCTTCAAAATATTTTGAAATACGAAAAAAACCTTGTTTGAAACACCTTCAAAATATTTGAAATACGAAAAGACCTTGTTTGAAACACCTTCAAAATATTTTGAAATACGAAAAGACCTTGTTTTAAACACTTCAAATATTTTGAAATACGAAAGACCTTGTTTTAAACACCTTCAAAATATTTTGAAATACGAAAAGACCTTTTTGAAACACCTTCAAAATATTTTGAAATACGAAAAGACCTTGTTTGAAACACCTCAAAATATTTTTGAAATACGAAAAGACCTTGTTTGAAACACCTTCAAATATTTTGAAATACGAAAAGACCTTGTTTGAAACACCTTCAAAATTTTTGAAAACGAAAGACCTTGTTTGAAACACCTTCAAAATATTTTGAAATACGAAAAGACCTTGTTTGAAACACCTTCAAAATATTTGAAATACGAAAAGACCTTGTTTGAAACACCTTCAAAATATTTTGAAATACGAAAAGACCTTGTTTTAAACACCTTCAAAATATTTTGAAATACGAAAAGACCTTGTTTAAACACCTTCAAAATATTTTGAAATACGAAAAGACCTTGTTTGAAAACACCTTCAAAATATTTTGAAATACGAAAGACCTTGTTTGAAACACCTTCAAAATATTTGAAATACGAAAAGACCTTGTTTGAAACACCTTCAAAATATTTTGAAATACGAAAAGACCTTGTTTGAAACACCTTCAAAATATTTTGAAATACGAAAAGACCTTGTTTGAAACACCTTCAAAATATTTTGAAATACGAAAAGACCTTGTTTTAAACACCTTCAAAATATTTTGAAATACGAAAAGACCTTGTTTCAAACTCTTTCAAACTCTTTCAAACTCTTTCAAAAGACGAAAAGACCTTGTTGTAATACTATGTTGTCGCGGCGTCGAATCTAACGCGATGGGTGTTCTTTGACCCACAGGAAAGTTGAAGTGCTTGTTCCGGGCTGTACCTGAAAATGACCAAATTCATCAAGGTTGTTCCACAATTAACACGAACGCGTTTTTAACAATAAAAGACCTTTATTAATCATACAGTGATTAAAAATCATGTACAACCACAAAGGGATATCGAGTTGAAGTTGAGTCGGTATTTTGTGGACTGACTGGCGATATATGCTGTGTTCTGATTCAAATTCAGGACTTTGAGTAACAAGACGACAAAGCAAAGACGTGACAAGGGCCATGAGATGGAGCTATCAATCTGCTAGGAAGCAGTTTCCAATCTGGTCAAGAACCAGCTGTCCGATCTGCCTGGGACCCTTTTGGTCCTCTTTTATGGATTCCAAACCCCTGAATCCAGGCTCTGATTGGCCAGCCAATCGAAACGCCGGACCAATGGCCCTACAGTGTAAACATCAGGAGGTGTACGAAACCCCACCCACGCGGTCGCATTTGATTGGACGGTCAATCAAAATCATGGCCCTGGGTTACACATCTCGGAGGGGGACAACAAGGCTCCGCCCCAGTTTTCTGATTGGTGAGGCACCTGATAATATTTTTGTTATTGTATAAATGGTCCTGTCAATTGCTATGATAATTCCCAGGAACTGGCCCAAGACCACCCGAGCAAATCATCATTCCCATTAAATCAACACTTTTAAGATTTAATCTTTCAAAATGTCTTTGTTGAATAAATCTGTCTGGTCCTACGCAGTCCCCACAAGAACAACACAGATATGGATGTCAACAGTCATAAAAGCCAGACATTATATCAACCACTTTCAGCCTGTATAAAGTGGTTCCCTATCTTTTTGGAGTCTCCAAGTAAATGATAATATGATAAAACAGACCTTTGCCTTACATCAACCTATTTCTGCCATTAGGATTGGTTTTGTTCAAAAATTATTTATCATCTTGTTTCGACGCTACAAGAATGATAATATATTTATATGAAAACATTTGTATAAACAAAAAGTCATTTGTGTTATATCAACCATCAACCGACTTTTAGCCATTAGAATTTCTTTGTGTTAGAGTAATTAATTTTATCTAGTGTTGAC
>CM042155.1:5549745-5554745 GCA_023376005.1 Doryteuthis pealeii
TTGCATTTCATATAGCGCTGATACCTTGGGAAAGGTATGCATCCAATACCCTCCCTCCAGCTTTGGGGAAACAGTATGGCAGGCTGTTAAAGTCTTCAAACCTGTTAAACTCCAGCTTAAGAAATTGACCTTCTGTCACATCCTGCCTGTGCCGAGAGATGCTAACTATACATATAAATCATTCAAATCCTGGACGAGGCTGGTTGCATTTCATATTGCACTAATACCTTTGGGAAACGTATGTATCCAATTATACTCCTCCAGCTATTGGTAAATAGTAGGGCAGACTGGGCTCTTTAATCATGGCTAGGAAACCATTCTAGAAGTGTTGAAGTGAGTTAGCGTACTGTTGGTTTGAGCAACAAGCTAAGCACACTGAACCAGTGCCAAGACAACTGGTACTTATGGTAATCCAGAATAGTCCACTCATGCATTTGGATGATTCCATTCCTAGAGTCCTGATTGGCTGCTTGGTTTCTATGATGTTAGGAGGCTTCATAAATAAGCTGGCATTTTGGAATAGTATTCGCAGCAAAACAGATTCGTATTAAGTTACGACTGCTTGCTGCCTTGTCTTACCAATTCGACGGTAGTTGGAACTAGTATTATTATTCTACAAAAACTCTAAATTCAAACCTGTTAAACTCCGCTTTAGAAATTGACCTTGTATTGCTCATGCGGAGGGGTTGGCAAATATATATAATGTTGATAAATGGGTAGATCAATATGATTTGTTTGTTAGTTTATTGATTTTAACGGCATATCAACCCGTCTGGATTTATGTCATGCTTAACGGTTAGGAAGTGATACATATCGTGTAGTTATATTTATACTTTTTAGTAATTGGTTTTAACAATGTGTTAGCATTATTGGGGATTATGTTGTATGGTATTGATTAGTTTCATGTCTATATTCTATGGTATAATTTTATTACCCTAAAAAAAGAGAGAATATCCTCCATGTTGACGTTTTCAAACAGATCTTGTTTGCTTTAAAATAACGGTATCTGATGTGAGCAAAAAACCTTCATTCCATGAATAAGTTTTTAACTGTCAAAGGTGTTTGACATGTTCCACATTGTGGTTGTTGTTCTTGTTTGAGTATATTGGAGTGTGTTGGTCTTGTATGACCAATGCGTAATCGGGACACAATGACTTGTTTCTTTCTAGACTTTCTTAAAGTTAGTCTCCAGCTTCCCAAAGTGGGTTTGATTAGGAAGAGTTTATTGTTGTTCGAGTACTCAACGCCACCTTAAATGCTGAGATTAATATTACCAGAAAGTAGCTGTCACTCTTGCCACATATCATTTGTTATAATTACCGAGGTCCGGTATCGAACCCAGAACCTTGTTGTTCTTACACAGATGCTCTACTAACTAATCTGAACCGGACGAAAATAACAATTTGAAAACCACATTTACTAATATGTTGTTTTTTTTAAAAATAAAATTATAAGCATCATATTTGAGGTACCACATTTCAGCTTTCTGATTTAGAGTAAGTAGGTACTTGATGGTGAAAAACAAAACGCCTATACGATTTAAATATATATATATATATATTTTTGTTATACTGACAGAATCTAAATTTACACTTCCTTTTTTAAAAAAAATGTATTCAGATGACAATCCATTCGGTGGAAAGAGATGATAACATTATCCTAAATTGATCCACTTATGACCCTTGACCTGTCCACTTGACAAAAAAAACAAAAAACAGGCAAAACATTCCCTTTCGCCATAGATTGATCAAAATTTAAACATCCGCCTGATAAACAAAAAACGCTTTATTCTCGCCCTGTGTTTGAGGGTCCTTAAATCCGGGTAAGAGAATAAGTTGCTTGAAAATTAAACTTTAAACGCTAACAAAAGTAATTATTAAACTAATCTTTCCCATAGGATTTTGACATGAATAAATAAATAACTACTCAATAAGTTATTTACCTCGCATCCCACGTAAGCAGGTATGACACAAGGTCGTTTAATGTGGGAACATTCACGAACTCGAAGCTTATGGGATGTCAGGTGCAAAAATGCGTAGATCCCGTCGGCATTATCCCTCAAGGGGGCACCCCAGGCACTGGGCTATAAACCCAGCCCTACGCATTAAATCAAGGGGACAGGTGCTGCCTGAGGGAGGGAGACCCCCTGGGGTTACGCCGTTAATTTACATTAATAAAGACAGATCCCGAAAGGCCCGTGGCAATAATGTACGCGATTCCCTAACCTTTCGGCATTAAATCAACTCGTCATGTAAGTCGCTTAGTTGCGCACCCGTCATTACTAAAATTCTAAATTTCAAAATGCAAAAAGAAATTGAAATGGAAAGATTTATTCTCGATACATTTCGATTGAATGACTGATTTTAATTCTTTTTCATTTCTAGAGGTTAGGGAATTGTGTTCTTTGTACGTTCATATTCATATTTTGTGTTTTTTTTCTCTGACGAAAAGGCCTGTTAACACGTTTGATTCTCATTCTAACAGAAGTTATGATAGTATTGTTGGTTTTATTTAGGAAAACGTCAAGTAATCTAATGGACACATGATGGTTTTCTCTATTCTATCAAACGCATTCGGGCTGTTGATTGGCTGAGGCTTAAACCACGTGACCTCGCTTAGTCTATAAATTTAAGTGGTGTATTGTAGCACACCTTATACTCCTGCTTATGAATTCTGGATATTCCAGATGAATTGTTTGCTCACTATAAATGTCTCGGTGTCCAGTAATTATAGCAATCAGCAAGAAACTATCATTATGATGTAAATAGTAGGGGGAAACTGGGCGAAAAAACCTTGGTATGGCAACTGGGCTACGAGAAGGAATATTCTAAATTCAAACAAAAGCTCTCGTCTCATTTGTCAAAAGTACTTTCAGAGCTCTTAAAAAAATATTTCAATGATTATATGTAAATAAAACTTTATTTAAAAAAATTGAATACCCAACTTCAAAGTTTTTAGAGGTTTATGCTCCCTCACTGAGGGGGTTTGGTCTGTAGTCCGTTAATGGGTAGCATCAGGAGCCTTGAGCTAAGAGGTCCTTTCAGTAACTTAACCCACGTTAGACTAACTGAATCCTTCTTACCAGGTAACGGGGGTTGATCATTCACCTTCCTGTCTCCTGACACAGGAGCGTTCCACTAAATCCAACAATATCTTCGGCATAAAATATCCCAATAACAGTTGACATGCCGTAAAATACAACTAATCAAACCAGACATTATTCATGTAGAAATTATGTATATATTCCTACATTTCTATACACATTCATCTATGTCTACCTATATCTATCATCTATATAAAATGCATGCTATTTGGACATATACATTATTTGTTTTAATAATTTCAGTTTAAAGAGAATTTAAAATTGAATGATATTCTCTAGCAGTATCATTCCTTCAGCTGGTAGAAATTATTTTGTAAGATGTGTATCATGTATATATTAACCAACTCCTCCGCACGAGTAGGATGTGACACAAGGCCACAGGGTTTGAATTCAGAGTTTTCCTTCTCCTAGACTGGTTGCCTAACCAAGGTTAAAGCGTCCAATCAGTCTTACTATTTACCCATAGCTGGAGAGAGAATAGTTGGATTCATACCTTTCCCAAGGGTATTAGCGCAATGTGAAATGCAAACAGCTTGTTCCAGGATTTGAACTCGGGTCAACGAGCCCATTTCCTAGAACTCTAAACATTACAACACGTCTAGCAAATATGTCTAGCAAATATGAAATTTCCATTATTAAAATTTCGTGTCCGAAATCCTGGATTTTTACAATAAATACAAATCTTGGAAACAACATCCCACATGACAGCAGCTGTACGGCCACTTGCCTACTATCACACAAACCATCAGAGTGAGATGAATGAGACATGATGGACACGAAAGTACGAACACATGAGTGACGTTCTCCTGTGGAAGCCACCACATGGAAGCGCCAGTGCAGTCCATCCAACAAAGAAATACATTGACCAGCTCTGCATGGATACTGAATGTTGCGTGGAGGACCATACCAGGGTCAGTGAGTGATAGGGACGGTTGGCGAGAGATATTCCGGATATTCGTGCTGCTAGCATGATATAATGATGACAATGCTTCCTGCAGAACCGATAATATAACCTTGAAATATATATATATATATATATATATATATATATATATATTATATATATATATATATATATCATCATGTCGCGCAATTAGCACGGATATCCATGACAATCTCTCGCCAAACTTTCCTATTATTCATTTTCCCATTGAGGTCCTCTGCGCAGCATCCTGCATCTTTGCTTAGTTGGTCAATGGGCGGTCCATACTAGCATGTCCGTGTGTTGTCTTCCACCAGAGAACGTCACTTATGAGCTCGTCCTTGCTTCTCTAGCAGTGCCCGCCATGCCTTGTCCGTCTCACTCGAATTGTTTGTGAGATGGGGGCAGGTGGTCATATAGCTGTTTCCTAGTGGGGTGCTCCTTCCATGATTTGTTCAGGACTGCACGCAGCATTCTTGTGCAGCTCCCGTCCTGCTTATTCTCAAGGCGCCTCGTTAGGGTCCAATATATATATATATATAATATATATATATATATATATATATATATATATATATAAAATCAAACACTTTTGTTGAATACATCGGAATACTTGTTTTGTAATTTGATATATTTCTTTTCCATCCTTGAAATAATTTTCTTGATATTATCATCTCATGAAGTATTTATGTAAAAAATCTGAAATAATTATTATTCGGAGTATCATAACTTGTCCTTTGAATTTTAAAGTGTGTGTCAAAGAAACAGCTTAAACACCGGTCATATTCACCGTTATAAATGTATTTCTACCGATATATATATATATATATATATATTATATATATATATATTATGTGTGTGTGTGTGTGTGTGTGTGTGTATAAATGAATCGGTGGAAATAAATTTATAACTACCAATATGTATATATTGATCTGTATATGATTGGTCCAATTATTGTACATTGAGCTCTTATTG
>CM042155.1:5559745-5592245 GCA_023376005.1 Doryteuthis pealeii
TTAATTCATTTTAATTCATTCATCTTATGGAGTATAATGGAGTATAATGATAATCGTAATAACACACGAAACTATGAGTAACAGTGGCGAATAACGCTGGATTATATATGATACGTATCGATACATCAGAAATTATACACTGTCAATAAATAATCATACGAATATCATATATATATATATATATGTTTGTTTGTATATATATATGTGTGTGCGCGTCTGTGTGTGCGTCTGTATATATATATATATATATATATATATATATATATATATATACGTGTCTGTGGATGACTTATTAATATATGCTCCCATAAATTTGGTAATGAGCTCTCTAATTGGTAATTTAAATTATCTCTCACTTCTAAGCAAATAAGCAATAGGAAATTTGATCTCTCAGTGACCGAAAGATACATACATTCCTATGTATTTAATAGTTTAAAAACTATATCGGACTACCATGCGGTCAGTCTGAGTTTGACCCTACCCAAGGATAGTTGTGTCTAGCCACACTGAAGAGGCATGATATGCCGAAACACGTGTCTGTGGATGACTTATTAATATATATATATATATATATATATATATATATATATATATATATATATATAGCTTACGTCTAAATGATGCTTCCTTAAAAAACACAGACATCTTATTATAATGGAGATTATGTAACTGTTTGTAACCGAAAGTACATCACCGCTAACGTCACAATTTCCCTAGTTATTTAAGTTATATTCTTAACGATTATGAAATAGTCATTATTTAATCTTAATTAGCCTCTTATTTATTAACGATGTCTCTATTACAAGTCTAGCTCAGGTAGATTTACCACAAAACTGCCTATATTATTAATGCATTTAAAATCCTGAAATATGTGTCATATAAGAAATAGAGATTTACGTAGTATATGGTAGGAATAATTTGCATAATGATTTTAACACAATTGGGTTTAATAAATAATTATTTGCTTTTAGTGATTTCTAATACTATCATGTTATCGTCAAGCGTATTAACCAATATATATAATCGTATATATAAAAGTATGAAGGCGCGTGGGCTAGTGGTTAGAGTCGTGGAAAATGGACTCGTCGGTCCGAGTTCAATTCCTAGACGAAGCTGTTGGCATTTCACATAGCGCTAATACCCTTCGGAAAGGTATGAATCCACATATTCTCCCTGCAGCTATGGGTTAAATAGTAGGGCAGACTGGGCCCTTCAGCCTTGGGTAGGTAACCAGTCTAGGAGAGGGATAACTCTGTCGTTGATTGGGTTTGTGGCAACCCTTCATGCACCAATTCTTTCCTATCGACTGTGCCAAAAAGTGTGGATGGTCCAACACAAGCCTTCACCACTATAAACAAATCACTGTGTGGATGGTCATTGTATGAACACTCATACGTTGATCGACGGGAGAGTCCATCATATAGAGAAGTAATATATCCAGAGCACTGTGACTGTGCCTGTGCCAGCTGCTGTGCACTCATTCGGTTTTTGAACACAAAAGGGGTTTAAACTGATTGAAATTCATCGCCAATTACCGGATGTTTATAGCGTGTTGTGCCGCCAAAAATGTCCACAATTGGTGTAGAATGTTTGCAGCGACGATGATGTTCAACACTTCCTCAACTACATGGCGTCAATCTGGTATGATATGAGCACACAAAACTTGCTATAGCGTTTGCATCAACCGAAATGGCGATTATACAGGAAAAATATATAATCAACAGCAATTTTGTATGAGACAGTAAATTTTGCATAAAATAATTTATTACTAGCAGGACCTGTGGGTATACCACAGTATGATAATCTAATTACTGCAATGTTTGATATGTTTACTTAAGAGCTATTGCGAAATAGTTCAATATGTAAAACGTATCATAATCTTTATTTAACTTTCTCTCACACGTTATTGTTTTCTTCCTTCTTTTCACCTTTTCATTATGTTCAATTGAAACAGATTAGTGTTATCGCTTCCGCGCATTCACCCTCGCTCTCTATCTTTCCCCAACTCTCTTTCTTTCTTTCTTTCTTTTTCTTTCTTATTATATTTACTGTGTAACATGTTCTTTTCTCCTTTCTTTCTTTGTGTTTCTTAATCGTCCATTACTTATTTAGCATAAGAAATAAGATGTTGGCTAATAAGCAACACCAGATAATCTGTATTTACAAATTTTAATTGCATCTTGAACAATTTGGACGGTCTCATTTTTAACCATAGTGTGTTGCAGGATGATAACTGACGGAAGATTTAGGAACAATCGTGTTAATGTACAGATTATCACCCATCGTTGCCTTTATGCAAAGAATTCTCATATCCGAACTACAGCCTTTGACACATTCAATATAAAATTGGTTTCTATATAAAAATCATTCAATATAAAAGGCTGTATGTATATTAGTGAAACATTGGGCGTAAGCATTTAAGTTTTAATGTAATGAAATATTTCAAATTAGAGAGACTAACGAAATTGAATAACAACGCATATAAAAACATTATACTACTTTTAATTGGTTTCTATATAAAAATCATTCATAAGATTGATATTTAATACGTTGGAGAATACAAAAAATTATATAAGAGATCAATAACACCAAGTAATTATTTATTAAACTCGATTTTGTTAAAATCAGTATGCAAATTAACCACACCATTTATTATGTAGACCATTATTTCTTAGTGATATATAAGACACATTGCAGGATTTTAAACGCACTTATAACCCGGCCTTCGCGACGGGGGTCCAGTGATTTCGAACCCTGGACTAGTTGTGATATTAACAGCATGATCCCAGGTGTCTATCCCCCAGGCAGCACCTGCCCCCTTGATTTAAAAAGACAGGGCTGGGTTTATTGCCCAGTGCCTGAGGCGCCCCCTTGAGGGTGAATACCGACGGGATCAATGCATTTTTTGCACCTGCCATCCCATGAGCTTCGGTTCGTGAGTGGTCCTACATTAAACGACCTTGTGTCATACCCGCATACGTGGAATGCGAGGTAAATAACTTAAACGCATTAACAATATGGGTTGTTTTGAGGCTGTTGAATACTCTCTTTCCTTTACTTTCTTACTTCTACTATTCTGGTCATTTCTTCTAGCGTCTGGACTTCATCTCGGGGACTTCGTGTCTAGTCTTCCATTGGGGATTTCTCTTTATCAGAAGCCCTGTGTCATTGGTAGTTTTTAGATAATAACACAAGACTTCGATTTAACTTAGATCATATTTATTCTGAAATCCCCACCAGACTACCTGCGCAGATTAAGTCGGCACCGTGCATAACACGACTTACCACCGTCGTGGCTTTGGCCGATCTAACTAAAACTCTCTCTAATCTAAACCGGAAGACGGTCTTCTCCACTGATTCTCACGGTATCCACCTGAAGGATCAGGATGAGGTCAAGCCTTGTCATTCAATCCTTCAAGGCCACCGGCTGCACTTATAACAGCCATTTTGGTTTCTACACTACTGTACATAAATATCAGGAATCTAATAATTATGTAACAAGGTAAATCTAACTCAGAATTTCCTAGAGGCACCGTTAATAAATAATATTTATTCTATTCTATCTATTAATTATTTTGACTATAAATTAAATACTCATTGATACACTTAGGCAATTCATGATGATATAGTGACGTAGCACTGAGGTAGTTTCGGTTACAAACACCGAATCTCCATTATCATAAGATACGTAGGTTTGTTTGGCAAGTATACAACAGTTGAATATTTACAGGACCATTTAGAGACAAACAGATACTGAACTTTTTGAAAAGTTATAAGTCGGTTAAAATTTCAGATGGCATTATATCACCAATTGTCATACAAATATACATCCCACAGGGCATGAACGTATGTTACCTACGCATACTTCTGAACCTATTTCGTAATGTCATTCCTACCACATTACAAGATTGTCGGGCGCAAAATCTGCATTGTAAAATATTGTTTTGTAAAGTAATTTATATTCCGCTAGTTGGAATATGCTGACATGGTAGAAGCTGTTCATTGAAAGCAAAGATTTCCTTCGAAAAGAGTGAATAAGCCATGTCCTCTTTAAGAATTTCTACATATCAAAACGTAACGTTTGGCTTCTGAGTAGAATATTTGCAAAACAAATTGATATTTTCCTTATTTCCTGTATTCCTTCCGATTAATATTGATGGTAAAAGTTTTGCAGTAATATATTTTCCTTATTCAGTTCAAATACCCCCGAGGAGACCCCCTGGGAAAATGAAGAGGGACATTTGAAAAGCCCCACCGTGAAGGTCATATTTTCTACTGTTTGGATTACAAAAGAAGCATATATAAAATTACGAATTTGGCACACACAGCATATTTTCAATTTACCACACACGATTTTCTTTCCTAATACTGGGATAATCCTCTTGGAAAATGGAGTGAGTATAACTATGAAATATAACTCCAACCCCTGTATAATAATAAGATTATGTAATATATATAATAATGTATAATAATAAGATCATATAATAGATATAATGATGTATAAAAATAAGAATATGTAATACATATAATAATGTATAACACTAATATTATGTAATATATATAATAATGTATAATAAGACTATATAATATACATAATAATGTATAATAATAAAATCATATAATACATATAATAATGTATAATAATAAAATTATGTGATATATATAATAATGTATAATAATAAAATCATATAATATATATAATAATGTATAATAATAAGATCATATTATATATATAATAATGTATAATAATAAGAATATGTAACATATATAATAATGTATAATAAGAAGAATAGGTAATATATATAATGATGTATACTAATAAAATTATATAATATATATGATAATGTATAATAATAAAATTATTTAATATATATAATAATGTATAACACTAGGATTATGTAATATATATAATAATGTATAATAAGACTATATAATATACATAATAATGTATAATAATAAAATCATATAATACATATAATAATGTATAATAATAAAATTATGTTATATATATAATAATGTATAATAATAAGATCATATAATATGTATAATAATGTATAATAATAAGATCATATAATACATATAATGATGTATAAAAATAAGAATATGTAATACATATAATAATGTATAACACTAAGATTATGTAATATATATAATAATGTATAATAAGACTATATAATATACATAATAATGTATAATAATAAAATCCTATAATACATATAATAATGTATAATAATAAAATTATGTGATATATATAATAATGTATAATAATAAAATCATATAATATATATAATAATGTATAATAA
Organism: Doryteuthis pealeii; assembly: GCA_023376005.1. Taxonomy (NCBI): domain Eukaryota; kingdom Metazoa; phylum Mollusca; class Cephalopoda; order Myopsida; family Loliginidae; genus Doryteuthis; species Doryteuthis pealeii. Next base: position 5,565,049 of record CM042155.1, read on the forward strand.
TAAGATCATATTATATATATAATAATGTATAATAATAAGAATATGTAACATATATAATAATGTATAATAATAAGAATATGTAATATATATAATGATGTATACTAATAAAATTATATAATATATATGATAATGTATAATAATAAAATTATGTAATATATATAATAATGTATAACATTAGGATTATGTAATATATATAATAATGTATAATAAGACTATATAATATACATAATAATGTATAATAATAAAATCATATAATACATATAATAATGTATAATAATAAAATTATGTTATATATATAATAATGTATAATAATAAAATTATATAATATATATAATAATGTATAATAATAAGATCATATAATATGTATAATAATGTATAATAATAAGATCATATAATACATATAATGATGTATAAAATAAGATTATGAAATATATATAATAATGTATAATAATAAGATTATGTAATATATATAATAATGTATAATAATAAAATCATATAATATATATAATAATGTATAATAATAAGATCATATAATATATATAATAATGTATACTAATAAAATTATATATATATATAATAATGTATAATAATAAAATTATGTAAAATATATATTAATGTATAATAACAAAATTATATAATATATATAATAATGTATAATAATAAGAATATCTATATATAATATATATATAAAATCTATAATAATAAAATCATATAATATCTATTATAATGTATAATAATAAAATCATATAATATTTATAATAATGTATAATAATAAGATCATATAATATATATAATAATGTGTAATAATTAGATCATATAATATATATATAATAATATATAATGATAATATGTAATATATATATATACATGTATAATAATAAGATCATATAATATATATAATGGTGTATAATAAATTATGTAATATATATATAAATGTATAATAATAACATTATATAATATATATAATAATGTATAATAATAAGATTATGTAATATATATATATATATATATATATGTGTGTGTGTGTGTGTGTGTGTGTGTGTGTGTTGTATACCCTTTCTTTCGTTTCTTACTTCTATTATTCTTCTGCTCATCTTTGGTATCTAACGTTTTTCTCATAGCGTCTGGGCTTCGTCTTGTTGGTCGGTCGCACTTAATTCATTTCTTCTTCTAGATCAGCCTTGTTGCCAATACATTCATCAACCACAAAACCATATTATTTATGCAAGCTTTTACTTACTTAACTAAACATTTCATGTAACTAACATAACGCGCGTGTGCAGTGAGCTTCAGCTAAGGCAGAAAGACCTTATCTGCCTGACGTCCAAGCTGAAACTGAGAGCCAACCAGGTTCTACGTGACTTCACGTATTTCGCGGGCTCTCTGTAATATTCCATGGAAAGTCCCGCCCGTGATATGAAAAGGGACCATCCCTTCAGAAATACAGGGGGTTGGCAATAATCTATACATAGATTATGTAACAAATGTATAATAATAAGATCATATGATATATATAATAGTGTATAATAATAATATTATATAATATATATAATAGTGTATAATAATAATATTATATAATATATATAATAGTGTATAATAATAATATTATATTTCAGGGTATACATCGTTTTAGAGTGATACATATTTCTATTTTTGGTTACATAGGTTCAATATCGTAGATGGAAATGGACACGGCACATTGTGAATTGGTTATCATCGTAGGAAATGGACACGTGTTCAATTCCTGGAAGAGGCAGTTTGGATCTCCCATAGCGATAATACACTAGTGAACGACACAAACTCAATTATTCTTTCTATGGGTTAATAGTAGCACAGACTGGTCTCTTTAAGTATGGTATGGTAACCGGGCTAGAAGAAGGAAAACTCTGAATTCAAAACAAAGTGTCTCTTTCACATAATGCAAAAATACTCCTTTACCCTACTATTGTTAATAATGGCCGTTTACAGTGGTGTAAAGGCAGAAGGGGTTAAACTATAAACTTTAATAATAACTAGTTGTTTCACTAGGTGCATAGCCCTCTTCTTAGATTATTTTTCTATCGTGTTTCTGTTCATCTATCTGCCATCGGAAGTCTGTGTGTGTGTTTCTGTATGTTATATACCCACATTGTCGGGTATATCCATGAGAGAGGTGACTCGGTGATAGAGAGAGAGACAGATACAGAGTAGAGTAGAGCCTTGTCTTCATTTCTTTACTGCTTCGGCTATGATAGTCATTTAGTCGTATAGTCTTCTATCTTATTTACTGCTTCTTCTAAGTTCTTGTCTGGCTGTTTCATCTTTACTTCTAAGGGCTTCCTCTTTTCGCCATGCAATTTATTAATTACAAGATTTTTGATAATTAATATAGAAATCAATTAAGATAGATTTGAATTAAGTTTAGTCTTTTTATATGCGTTCTAATTTAGTTTTTTTTAGTCTTTCTAATTTGATATAATATTTGTTATATAACGTCACATACCCCATCGTCGGGTATATAATCGAGAGAAGACCGGGTGATACAGACAGACAGACAAACAGAGACAGAGACAGAGAGACAGAGATTGACACTTGTTCTTCATTTCTTCTTGCTACGTCTAGTCGCCATGTTTCCCCTACTTGTTTGGACGTCATGTGGTCTTCTTGTTGCTGTCTCTACATAAGGGCTTCTTCTGGGCTAACTCTTTTCGCCATGCAATTAATTAACTACAAGATTTTTATTTTCTTGCAAGATTTATTTCTGCCCATGTTCTTATTCGCCGCGCGGGAGATTCAACCTCGCAGTGGCACGTCTACACTGCGTACATCTCTGGTTGAAACTAAATTCTAAAACTAGTCACGTGTTTCTCGTAACGTGTTCTTTAGGGATCAGATGGGTTTACCAACAGTCCTGTATTTTTCGATTCACTGAATTCTCACTAAAAGGTATGTCAATAACTTATGCTACCAAATAAATTATGTAACTTCTAGGTATTTTTGAACGGGCTCCTTCTTGTTATTTTCATGATTATCAGAGGCAGAACCAGAGACATATTTGTGTACAATCTTTTTTATTCCACCGATAAATTCTTTGCAACGCGCACTGGGAAGCAGAGACGGTAAAACACGTCTGTCCACCAGGGCTGACAGGTTTCAACTCTTCTGATTCTACTCTTCCCCGGTTGCCTGGTCATATGCAACTCTAGGATAACGAGAGTTCCGTTCCTGACGTCCGTAGGTTAAAGGCTATTTCCAATCAAACAATGTGTGATTTATCACTGTTTTACCGTTATTTTCACAATCTATCTCTTAAGGGGCTGATAGAGCATCCACACGGTTCCGGGTTCGATACCGTCGATCGACAACTCAGCGCATGACTAGCACAGCTTTGATATCTGCAGTCAAATGGGGAGCTGATGATAGGTGTGGCACTCCACCACACACGCACAAACAATCTCCTTGATCAAGCACTAGTGAAAATGTTATAGACTCCCTGGCTGATATTAACCTTACTATTTTACTTATTAAACTACTTTTTAAAATGATAAGCTATGATTATCTATTATAAAACAAGAGTTCGATCAGACAGGTGTCCACGCTCGACTACGAGGTTTGTTGAGAATCGCATATGAATTCCATATCCGTGATCTGTAAAAAAAAGTACTTACCTCACCCTTAAAGAAAATTGGTATGACATTTTGTGCTTAAAAAGTGACTGGTATCTTTCTCAATTCAAACACTTGCTAACCTCAAGAAGCAACCTAGAAAAATGGCGCTTCACAGGTGCAAATCAGAAAATGAATGAGCATCATAAAGAATCGTTTAGAATGTGTCATTCGTGCAAATCTATTAATAATGGAGATTCGCTTCCGGTTTTTGTCTGTAACAAAAATTACGTCACTGCTTACATCACATTACCCAAAATCGTCAGAACAGAATAAAATTTATACTACGATTTTTGGCATGTTCAAATTTTGAGTGTATTTATTCTATAAATACACTAAAAATTTGAGCATGCAACATTAGACAGTCCTCATTCTTTTTTTAGAACAAGTTTTAATAAATACATGACTGGTATTATATATCTATATATAGTTTGTTTTATTTTAATACATATTTAAAGTTTACATTTCAAATTGTTTTATTTTTTTAATCCTTTAATGGATTTGATGATTTTACTTACTTAGAGTACAAACTCGCTGACATTAGATTTTTTACTCCCACTCCTCAGGCAATATGTTTCAAAAACCTATTTTTACGTCGGTGGTTGGTTTTTTTATTTTGTACTAGTAATCAGTAAAAGAAATACTGACATGGCGTTCATGTAAACAAAAATTCCCTCGTTGAATTTGATGTATTTGATGTCTGACACACATACACACACACACACACACACACACACACACACACATATATATATATATATATATATATATATATATTATATATATATATATATATAAAAAGGGTGGCCAAGAAATCACTGTGGGATTTTGAAAAAGAAAGTCACTGAGAGATTTTGAAAAAAAATTGAGGGATTTTGAAAAAAATTGACCCCTGATTTTGATAAAACAATTTAACAATTTGGGTACGTTCTTCGACGCTATACATTTATTGAAGATTAATGGTAAAATGGTAGCATTTGGCAACCCCTCAGTGACTTCTTGGCCACCCTGTATAAATATATATATCTTATTATAATGAAGATTCTGTTCCCTTAGTTATTTATTTTATATTCTATATTATTATTATTATTATTATTATTATTTTATTATTATTATTATTATTATTATTATTATTTTATATAATGGAAGGATAGAAACACAAACAGCTATAACTACTAAACTATGACAATCAGTTAAAATTATGAGATAATATTTTAGTCTACTGTGATATATTCTGTCTGCCTACACCCAGACTATTGATTTGCCGTACGTATTCATGCTGATGATTTAGATAGTAATTCACTGAGAAACTTAAAGATAAATTTCAAAGAAATACTGTAAGCTTTAAAGTAATTCCATTAGTTAACTGAGTACCTACTATGCCAATGCGTCTATTTATTGTCTTGATGGTAATTTAATGTTACTTTTTATTTCACAGTTGGGTGCCATTAACACAACTACAGTGAAGGGGAAACTGTTTTTGAAAAATACAACTTAAAACCATCTACTCATGATTATGTATGTACGTATGCGTATATGCACAAGGGTCGGCTGAAAAGTTCATAGGCTGACCAAGATACTCTGATTGAATCTGAATTATTTTTCAACAGAGGCCCCCTCGCGATCCATACATTGCTTCCATTGGTGTTATAATACTTTGATGCCAGAGCTTAAAAGTGTAGCGTAATTATTATGGTCTACAAGGAATTCGGGATTGAAAATAAAACGGTATTCGGATTTCTGGAGAAAGAGAGGAAAAAGAAATAAGAACAAAGAGAGGTTGAAGTTTGAACTCAACTGACCAACCAATGACCCCGGAAATAGATTTAAAAATAAAAACGGAAGTTAGAGGTGGTTGGGGTAGCGTTCTAGAATATTGTAGAATTTATCTTGGTAAGTGTTAGGATGAGGAGTTCAATTAGCTCCATTTTGTTTTGTGGAGTTCACTTAGCTCAAGGATCACTTCAGTTTTCTTGATTTACAAGGGCATCCAGGCTAGGAGAACGAATATATTGTATGTTATCATTCAATGACAAATCTAATAGACCGGTAGTGAATAACAAGATCCCTGGGGTCCTGTTGTACATTACCCTATGGAGAACAGACATCGGTAATAAGTCTGTCATTGATCGATGGGATTCTTCACCTGATCTTGTCGCCGATACAACAGACACGTCTTTTTGTCCGGTTTGCACAAGGTAATAAAAATGAATACAGTGGTGAATTTCACCTTCCCTGTACAAAGTGTTTACGAAAAAAAAATATATATAGGCAATGACATGTATTTAGGTATATTTGTACATAAGTGTCACTCATCTCTGTATAATACATTAACATGCCCGTATATGAAGAAAGAACCCGAAACAAAGTCTAATGCAGACGGATCAATGGCAGTACCGCAGATGCATTTCAGTTGGGAACGTAACTGCATTTCAGAAGTATAGATTAAATTGATTGATTGATTGGTTCCTGCCGGACTTGGCAATTGAGATATCAGCTTTCTTCAAGCTCACTTTCGCCCCCTCTTTTCTTCAACAAGGGGAAGTAAAACCACGCATTTCTCCTGAGGCCTTCATATGAATTGAGACTAAACAACCTAAGATATAACGGGTGATTAATGTAATAGGACACTCAGTAATATTACTTGATTATTCATTAATCATTTTTACAATAAACGTTTAATTCCTACGTTAAGTTTGCATCTCTACAGTCCCATGAAAGAGGGTTTGAGAGGCAATCAGTATTCCAGTGACTAGGAAGAGAAATAAGTAGTGAAGTAGTGGCTGGTTGACTACTTAATCACTGATACTGAGACGTCGATTTGCGATCATTGACAAAGAACTTGCAATACTGAGGAGCACTAAGGAACAACCAAAGGATTATTTACCTAGGATTTCCTCTGGACAAGCACTCTTGCTTGGAGCCTAAAGGATGGCCCATAAAATCGTAACAGTTACACATATATCATTTAGTATTGTATACTGAAACATTGAATGCTTGACAAATTAGTACATTCAGTTCGCGCGAACAATAAAGTCCTTCGGAACACATTGCTAAGTATTGAAGTCGTAAGTAGACGGTTCTGCCACAGCTCTCGACAGCGGTACACAAGTTTAGTATAGCCACTCAATATCCCGTGTATAAGAGAGAGAGAGAGAGAGAGAGAGAGAGAGAGGGGGGGAGAGAAAGAGAGAGAGAGCGAGAAAGAGAGAAAGAGAGAGAAAGAGAGAGAGAAAGAGAGAGAACGAGAGAGAAATAGAGTGAGAAAGAAAGAGAGAGAGAGAGAAGAGAGAGAGAGAGAGAGAGAGAGAGAGAGAGAGAAGAGAGAGACGGACGGTCGGACAGATAGAGAGAGTAGGGATGAGATGATGGTTCTTGTTTAATCTGCTTATTTCGTGTAACTTTCTTTGGGCTGACTTCTCTTCATTGATTTCTGCTGGGGTTAATTTTCTTTGTTGATTTCTTCGTGTTGGGCTGCTCATTGCTTGTTTTAAAATTAACTCAACAATTAAGACTTAAGGTTGTTTTCTGATAAAGCTTTTATTTCGTAACCCAGCCCATATTCATCCACCGCGGACCGAGACCGGCCCAGAGCGAGCTACCTACAGGTCCACTCACTCTGAATTCATTGCCGCATCTGACTAACTTTCATCGCGCGTTTTTTTAATGGGATAAATAAAAAGGTTATTAACCGCCAATAACTGTCGGGTAAATTTTCATAGGGCCCGTTATTCTAAATCTAACGGACCCTAATCAAAATATTCTAACTTCGGTCACGTACATAATTTATAGCTACTTATAAAATTATGTAACTGAAGTAGTCCTGGACCAGTTCATTTATTCTCTAAGAAAAGGTAAGATAGGCTAGTCAGCATTATTTAGATACTTACTAAGGTAATTTAGGCTGTTACTAGGACATATTTGCGGCTACCTTGAAAGAATACAAAATACCACACTAGTAGTACGAATGTTCGTCGTAAACATTCGTTAGGTATATATTGTCTATCTATTTATTATTGTATATATTCGCGGCGTATTATCAAACTTTTATAGTTAAAACGTTGTTAATTCATTAATTTGGTGAAACGTATAATTTTTTATATAAGTAAATTAAGCTTATTGGGTACATTTTATTGTGTATTAATTTTAAACGTCCGGCATGATATTTATTAGATTAGCGTTATTGGTAACATCGTCATTAATTTGTTTTAATCGTCCTTTTTTATGGTAAAAACGAGTTTAATTGTATATATTCGTTGTGTATTAGTAATCTTTAATCTGTTTTTTTTTAAATTTGTAGTATATATAACGGGTTTGTTAAGAAAAAATATAGTAAAAAATGGGAAGGGAAAACCCCTCTCTTGTAAATAAGGAAAAAAAATAGGAATTTAAAAATAGTAAAATTTAAAAAACACAAAATCAACAAAGAGGGAAAACCCCTCTCTTGTAAATAAGGAAAATAAATAAATAGAAATTAAAAAATGGTAAAATTTAAAAAAACAAAAACATTTACAAAGAGGGGGAAAACTTACAACAACCGTTCTTCCTGGTAGTAAGATCAAACTCGAGTAATAAAATGGTTGTAATATAAATTAAGAGAGTGCTATTGCCATTGGCTGGAGGTCAGGTGACCAGTACTATATATATGGTCATCAGGAGGCGAGGTCAGTTGCTGAGGGGGAAGGGTCGAGGTTTGATCAACCTCGATTGGTCCCTTGGGTGAGGAAATTCGTTGTTGAAAGACCAGAAATTTCCAATGATCCCAAGGAATAACAACGCTGATGACTTCCCCCTCAATCATCTTATAGATGTATTTTTATAAGCTAATTTAGGCTGTTACTAGGACATATTTGCGGCTACCTTGAAAGAATACAAAATACCACACTAGTTGCGGTCAGCTGACAAGCTTAAAAGAAACGGATAATCTTATAATAATGGAGATTCTGTGACTGTCTCTCTGTAACCAAAACTACATCACTGCTTACGTCACAAAACCTCCCTAATTATGTAAATTACCAATGATTATTTAATCTATAGTCAAAATCAATAAAGTTATTTCGAGCTTAGAACAAACCTAATATTAACGATTAATTCTTTATGAAAATCTGAGTTAGATTTGACTCAAAACAGCCCATTTCTTTAATGCGTTTAAAATTCTGCAATGTGTCTTATATAGCACGTGAAAATAAATGTTTACATAATGTATGGTGTGGTTAATTTGCGTACTGCTTTTAACAAAACCGGGTTTAATAAATGATTACTTGGTCTTATTAATCTCAATTATTATTGTTTTATTCTCCAAGGTATTAAAATCAATCCTATGATGGATTTTATGTAGAGACCAAGTAAAATATAATTAAGATAAGTGTATTTCTATATGCGTTCTGATTAAATTTGTTAGTCTTTCTAGTTTAATATATTTCATTACATTAAAACTTAAATACTTACCCCCAGGGTTGCATATTTTAGCTCGTTCTGATAATTGATGTTATTTTCTTTTAGAAAAAAACTTAGCAAAGAGTGTTTTATATATCATTTATCAGAAATCGTATTTCCCCCACCCATATATATATATATATATATATATATATATATATATATATATATATACCCTCCACATAAGCAGGATGTGACACAAGGTCAATTTCTTACGCGGAGTTTAACAGATCTTCTTGATTGTTACCTAGCCCAGGTGAATGATCCCAGGTTAATGAGCCCACTCTGCCTTGCTATTTACCAATAGCTGGAGGGAGAGTAGTTGGATACATACCTTTCCCAAGGGTATTAGCACTATGTGAAATGCAAACAGCTTCGTCCAGTATTTGAACTCTGGTCAACGAGTCCATTTCCTACAACTATAACCATTACACCACGCACCTCCATATATCAATTAACGACTGGGTTCCGATGATCAGGTGAATTTTTAGTTAATTCGTTGTTTTATTTTACGGCATATCAATCCGTTTCGAGTCATGTAATGCTGAATCAATAAATTTTTCATGAGCAAAGGACTCAGGTTGAATACAATACCTACTGTTGTTTAAGTTGTCACCCAATTAATTATTAAATAGGCTTATCGTTGCTTAACTTTTATGATCTAGTAGTAACCGGTGCTGTCAACATGACTTGACCGTATTGTTAATTGAATTCGTTGCTAAGCAAGTACATTATGGGTATATCAGATAACTGATCATAAGTGATAGTTTATTCTGTTTGGATATAATTTATATGTTTATATTGTTTATGGTTTAGGTGTGGGGTATTAGATTTCCGAGTAAAAAAGAATGGAATCGTTAGAGCGAGTTAAATATTACCTCAGAGGCCCACTGTATTTTAGTTTACACTAATGTCAATGGGATAGGCACAGATCAATTTCTTTTTCCTCCTCTTATGGTTAAAATAGTAGGTTAGACTTGAGTCTTTAATAGTCCAGTAGAAATAGGGGTAATTTATGAGGAAGTGCGTCCCGGTCTCCTGCCTCAAAAATTGCAGCACGGTGACTTTTGAAATAACTACCCCAACAACCAACTTAGGGCGTTAAATGTATTTTAGGGGGGGGTCTTCTCTTTTTTGTCGTAATTCTTATTTATTCATAGAAATTTGTCGTAATTCTTGTTTATTTATCGTAATTTGTCGGAATTCTTGTTTATTTATCGTGATTTGTCGTAATTCTTGTTTAATGTTTAATTTGTCGTAATTCTTGTTTATCTATGAAGATGGATATCTATCTATCCATTTAATACATTTAACGCCTTAAGTTGGTTGTTTTCTTTCAAGTAACAGCGTAGCTGGGGTTCGTTATTTTAATAGTCACCGGGCAGCAATTTTTGAGGCAGGAGACCGGGACGCGCTTCCTCATAAATTACCGAAATAGGTTTTAACCCGGAAAAAAGGCCAAGCTAAACTTTACATGAAGTAAAGGACATGTGATTTACAATAACATATCAAAAATCCTCTCAAATTTGACAAGGCGAAAAAAAGTTATTAAGATTTAAAAAAATACTCACTAAAATGGGGAAAATAACAATTTTAGGGCAACCAGGCAAGGAGAAGATAACTCTTCATTCAACCCGCCTACTAAAATACCACGTTCAACGTTAGATCTCTACGTTCCTTTTTTATAGTCGTAAAAGTAAAGCCGTAGGGGGTGTAATATTGATGGTCTCAGCCCGAGAGATGGGGTGCCTAACTTCGTTTCATTATCACTCGACCAGGGAGTGAGAGAAAGTTAATTTTTTTACACGTTGAAATATTTCACAATAGCTCTTAAGTAAACATATCAGACGCTGTTATAATTATATTACCATATTGTGGTATATCTACTGGTCCTATCTATCTACTGGTATACACTGCTGATGAGACCTAATATAGGTCGAAACATCTATCCACTGTTGCGCACGTCGTTCCGCTGTATTCGCCGAGTTTGCTTGTCGTGATTATATATATATATATATATATATATAATGTTGTTCTGGTTCCAACGGGAGAAAATTCAATATTTTATAAAAAAGAAGGTCCGCAAAATGTATTATGTTTTGAGAAAAAACATTTTTTTACTTCTTTTTATTTTACATCTGCAACACGTGTTTCAGATCTTCTGGTATATTCTTCAGGCTTTGATTGATAATATATATATATATATATATATATATATATATATATATATATATATATATATCAAGTGGATTTTTAAACAAAGATTCTACTCACATAATGAATTATTCAGGAACGAGAAAAGAGGACAGCTATAACGTTCGAAAACCACGTGTGGACGTTCAAAGACCATGGAACACCAAATAATATAAAGCGGGGATTTTAGACCAATACAGACGATATCAATGACGTGTGCAATATGCTCTACGGAATTCCGGATCCGACAAGGACTAGCTTGATCATATAAACACCTAATATAGAATATAATATATATAGAAATGTAAATATGAAAGAAAAGCATTTGTAAAATGAATCTATTTGTTGATGGGGAAATTAGACGACGTTAAAACGTTCCGGTTTTTATAAACCATCACCAGGAAAATTAGATGAGTAGGGTGTTGTCTTAACTGAATAAGAATTAAATGAAAGCGAAAAATAAGAAAGTATTAAAGAAAATGTCCTTTTTCGGTTATATATTGTTATAGGTGATATACCCTATAGACTAATGGAATGTGTCGATGGTTACTATAAGTAACAGGGACAATTATGGCTTGAGAGTAAGCCAATGTGAGTCAGCTCATAACTCTATAGTCAGACGTAATTTCCACTTCTCTGTATTGTAATTGTCTACTCTTTTGTTAATACATTTTCCTACATTTGTTACGCATCGTTTTGTTCTTATTTGACCCCTTAAAACCCCTCAACATATATATATACATATATATATATATATGTGTGTGTGTGTGTGTGTTTGTCTGTCTGTGTGTGATGTATGTGTGTGTGTGTGTGTGTGTGTGTGTGCGTGTGTGTGGGTATGTATATATATTTACTAACCCCTCTGCACGAGTAGGATGTGGTCAATTTCTTAAGCGGAGTTCAACGTTTGAATTCAGAGTTTTCCTTCTCCTAGACCGGTTGCCTAACCAAGGTTAAAGAGCCCAGCCTGCCCTACTATATATCCATAGCTGGAGGGAGAGTAGGATTCATACCTTTCCCAAGGGTATTAGCGCCAAGTGAAATGCAGTTACCACATCCAGGATTTGTGTGGGTATGTATATGTGTATCCACAAGTATGGGTTTAAATGTATTTAAAAAAAAAAGAAATCAAGAAAAATATTATGTCATTGTTTTTGCACTTAGTTTGATAATGATATCATTTGTAGCAAGATTAGATTTGGCAAGGACTACTAATGCAAGGGGAGGAAGAAAGAAATAAGTGAGAGAGTAATGAACACAAAACAGTTTGACCGGAGCGTGACCTCCCGAATGGAGAATTGAGTGTCAACCGGAAGTCCGGTGCCTAGTATGGGTCGCAGTAATTTAACAGTGTTCTCTCTCTCTCTCTCTCTCTCTCTCTCTTTCTCTCTGCCTTTCCTCCTCTCCAATACAGCCCACGAGACGAGCCTATCCTGGAAATAAAGGCTAGCAGTTGTGACTACATATTTCTCGCGTTGTAATTTTTATCAACAAGTTGACCACCACGTACCAAAGACATTTTTAGTACGGTGAATATATCGCCACCGCCGCCGGTTTACTTATATATCCTTTGGGTACTGTGACCAGATACACAACGTTACACATTATTTGAATGAGAACTTCGTAATTTCTTCAACAACTTCTTTGCTCAACAGACAAACTACTCAAAATGATTTCCCAGGTTGAATCTTTGCTATGATCGGACGGCCAAGGTACACTTGAAGAAGGACGGAGGATACAACGGCCGAAACGAACAGCCCAACTAAAGTCAAGATAATTAGCATATCTGTCATAAAGACAGAATGTATTTACTAAGAAATAAATAATTAATGAATGAAACGTTCATTTTATTGAAAATTAGAGTGTGTTAGGGTGTGTTCAAAAAGTATAAAGCCTGAAGGTATAATTACCAAAATAGAAATGAACAATGAATGAAACGTTAATTTTCTTAAAAATACGTGCTATGTTCAAAAAGTTAAATTCATAAACTTAAAAAATATATGATGGAAATGAAGAATGAATGAAACATTTAATTTCTTGAAAATACCTGGCCTCTTCAAAAAGTATCGAAACTGAAGTTGTATTTGCTAGGACAAAAATGAACAATGAATTAAAAGAGGCCGGAGGAAACATCGATTGAAACGTTGTACTTATAACAATAAACATCAGTACAACAGTCCGAAAATCGAAATAATACAAATTATCAAGCATAATCTCAAAAATGAAGATAGATAATACAACGTTAGAGCGTTCGGCAAGAAGCCACAATGTTCCTAGTTCGATACCGGCTTTCGCCAACTCAGCATATGAGTAGCACAGGGATATGTGTGGTAAACTTAATGATGGGTTAGAAAATGCATTAAAACTGAAATTCTATTTGCGGTAATGGAAAAGAAGAATGAATGAATCGTTTAATTTCTTGAAAATACCTGGCCTCTTCAAAAAGTATCGAAACTGAAGTTGGATTTTCTATGACAAAAATTAACAATGAATTAAAGGAGGCCGAAAAAGACAACGACTGAAACATTGTACTTATAACAATAAACATCAGTACAATCGAAATTGTAAGACTGTCACCATGGTGACAGGAAGTAAAATGAGAAAAAAAGGATACTTTTCGAGTTCTGGCTTCTTGGGAAGATGGTAGTCAGACAAAATTAAACTATGAATTAAACTATTGAATGAATCTGAACAAGTATAGAGAAGAATAGAACAAAAGATTATATAAAAAATAATAAAATATAAATAGACAAACATATAAAAAAAATTATATTTAAACCTTAGAATATATTAGATAATATAATGTTGTATAAATATACTATTGATAAAAATGAAAATAAAAATGAAAATAAATAATACAAATTGTCAAGCATAATCTCAAAAATTAAGATAGATAATACAACGGTAGAGCGTTCGGCTAGAAGCCACAATGTTCCTAGTTCGATACCGGTCTCGCCAACTCAGCGTATGAGTAGAACAGGGATCTGTGCGGTAAAGTAAGGAGCTGATGGAAGGTATGGAGCTCCATCTCAGACGCTAAAAATAATCTCCTTGGTCTAGCGCTAGTGACAAGGGGATAGACTCCAGGCTGATACCGACATTTTTAAATTAACGGCATATCAACGCAAGTGGGTCATTTAATGCCGACAAAGTTGTGAAAATAATTCATTAATGGATAATACAATTTTGTTCATAAACTGATGTTTTCTATTTAACCCATAGATGAGTAACCACTATCAACCTCAGTGGGTAATAAAGTTTTGAAATTCTTAATGGATAATACAATATTTTTCTATTTAACCATGGGACCCTAACAGGTACTACCACTCCGGTTCAGAGTGGACCAGTGAGCAATGGTGTTGAAGGGGTGCTCCACATTCCCCAAACTCCAAAACTGGAACCTCACCATCAGATAGAGTTTAACGTCATTCCCAGGACATGTAGACCCTCGGCCACCGCCTTCTAGCACCCATATGATAAAAAGTGGTTGGGCTTGCCATAAGGGCAATAGGGTTGGGAAAATCATATAGGTGCTAGGGCTTGACGTGACCAGCCGATTGATCGAGGGGGCCTCTCCAATCGCCCGTCTAGCCCGAGATAGGGCTAAAGTAGAGTATTGTAAATCATGAACAGCATCCACCTGGGCTCTATCCTTAAGCATCACGGGTCGCCACCCACGGACAACAGGTGGCCCCATTGGGGGGTTTACCCCTCTGCAGAGGTGCAGTCGGTGCATTCTAACGCCCAACCGACAGGGCGGAACAATTCGTTCAAAAACTACATTTTTTGAAAGGAAATCGGGTGGATACCTTTTTAAAAGAATCGAGGATCTTATCTCAGAAATTTCGTTTAAAAATCCATTTCCCTATCCCAAGAGGTTCTTCCTATTCTTGGTACTTTACCAAAAAGCTGCATCAGGTTCGAGGAAATTTTATTGGTTTCTATAAATAGAATAGTGTTTGCTTCAATTGACGCCACACTACAGTAGGTTGTAAAAAAAAATAGGTCTTAAGTGGTGAGAAATGGAAATTTCATCCAGTGTGGAATTTAAATGGACGCACGTGTTTTCACTCATCGTACAAGACTTTTTGTTTGAGGTGTGAAATATCTCATCCAAATGTTTGCAGTGTATTAATTCAGTTACGTAAATATACGAGATGATAATGATTCATCGTCATAGACATTACTCGGAGGAAATAATGTGGTTTCCCGATTATGTCTTTAAGGGTGTGTAGACATTTCATCAACCGACTAATAATATAATGCATAAACTTTTGGAGGCACTTAGTATGTAATGGTTATTACCGTAGAAAATGGACACGGCAAACAAAGTTTAAACACACACACACACACACACACACACACACACACACACATATATATATATAGTAAATGAAGAAAAACTCTAAACTTGCTTCATTACAATAATTTATTTCAACCGTATTAATACGGCATCTTCAGGTAATCACAAGAACATGACTCTTACGTAAGAGTCATATTCTTGTGATTACCTGAAGATGCCGTATTAATACGGTTGAAATAAATTATTGTAATGAAGCAAGTTTAGAGTTTTTCTTCGTTTACTAAATATCTTGCTCTGTCCTTTTACTCACTGGTATTAGGTACATTGAGCTCTCCTTATGGTCTACCTGCATCAGCTTGGTTAAACCACACATGGAAAGACCCTAACTACGGAAAAAAACTATATATATATATATATATATTGATAATTTTGAATCATATTACCACGACCAGACAACTCGGCAAACACCATTTGCGACATCCGGAGCACTGGACAGCTGTTTCGACCTCCTTTGGTCTCATCAGCAGTGCATACCACAATCTCCGCCACTAGAGATTGAACCAGTGGACCACAGCGTGAAGAGCGGGGACTTAACACACTGGGCCACCAGCCCATGCCACAAACGGAGAATGCCAAATCATCTAGTCAATGGTAACATTAATTCAAATTCGCAGTCACCTAACCTATGCCACCTCCAGTTTTTAAACGGGTAAGTCTTTTAATATATATATATATATATATATATATATATATATATATATATATATAGAGAGTACGTAAATAAACACTGTGTTTATTTGATATGGCTTTTAGCCGAGTCACACACGGAGCAGTCTCCCATGTCTATAACCTTGCTGATGAGACCAAATAGGTCGAAATGTACATTCTGGGATTGACATTTTCTCGATTTGTTTAGCCTTACATTTGAACATATATGCCCGCCTAAATTCATTAATTATTAACTAATTAATTTTCAAAAATTAGGTATGACTTCAATTAAGCACATATCCTCCAATAATATATATATATATATATTATATTATATAATATATATGTATGGTAGAAATGTGAGGAGGTTAATCCGACAGTATGTGGAGAAAAGATTCGTGTTTTGACGTATCACGTCTCCTCACTGTGGCTAAACTTGACTTATCATCAGAGTTCCTAACCATTGGTCCAACATCAGCAACTACAAGCGAAAGAGAATTTAACTGATAAATACATACATAGGTATTTATACCATGGTCACCGGAGACTTCATATCTGTTTAGTAGAAGAGCCTTGCTATTTTCCAATTATAGACGGTGACCGTCATTTAAATTCCGTTTCAGAGAGCCCTATCAGTTACGTGCATATATATATATATATATAATATATATATATATATATATATATATATATAATAAGTAAAAAATATAACAGAAGATTTTGATTTTTTGTTTATAGCCTATTTCAAGAAGCCTAGACCAAGTGTCTAAAGTTCCCAATCATCATAAGTGAGAAGTATACACATAGGAACGCATTTAAACCTGTGTTTTTTCATTTTTCTCAATATACTTACATACCGTCGGATTCACTTCCTTTTCTTCACATTATATATATATATATTATATTATATATATATATATATATATATATATATATATATATATATTATACGAACCTCTATGCATGAGAAGGATGCGACACAAGGTCAATTTCTTCACCGGAGTTTAACAGCTTTGATTTCAGAGATTGTTTTTTTAGACTAAGTGCCTAAGCAAGGTTGAAAATCCTAGCCCGCCAAACTATATAGCCATAGCTGGAGGGAGATTATTTGGCTTCATTACATTACCAAATGTATTATTGCTACGTGGAATGCAAACAGCCTATTCCAGGATTTCAACTCGTCTCGTTCGCCTCATTCGCTACAATAATATATACAACGCACCGAAATATATATATATATATATATATATTATATTTATATATATATATATATATATATATATGAGTATAGATAAAAGGATATGAAACCAACACAATATGCTGTTAAAGCGAAAACATTTTACAACATATTCATAGTTAATATTGAACAATATTTCGATTTTATAAAAATCATCTTCAGAGCTTGTTTATATACTCCGTACTATCAAGAGCGGAGACGAAAGTCATATGATAGTACGGAGCATATAAACAAGCTCTGAAGATGATTTTTATAAATCGAAATATTGTTCAATATCAGCTATGAATATGATATAAAATCTTTTCACTTTAACAGCATATTGTGTTGTTTTCATATCCTTTTATCTATACTCATACCGTCGGATAATTTCCTTTCTTTTAACTTATATATATATATATATATATATTATATATATATATATATATATATATATATAATGAATAGTGAATGAAAAAATGAGAAAAGTATTTGCATGGGAATGTGCTCAGTGCTAATAAAGCAGAGCAGATTTATAATCAATGGTAATATTATGGTTTCACACTCATAACTTAAAGTTTCATGGTAATCCAATCATCAGATGAGATCAGTGGTTGAGATGTCAAAAACCAGTCGTGAAATGGCTGAGATGTTAAAAATCAAATTTTTTAGCGTTTATATGAAGCGTTTTTCACGCGATGGGACATGTAAAGCTAAAAATTGTTTTTTTTTTAACTGTGGCTTGTTTAACGTTTATGTGACGTGGATTGTATTCACGTGATGTAATGTCATGACGTTAAATTTGTATTTTAAAAACAATATAATCAAACAAACTTGCATTGGTGTTAATGCACGCGGTGTTCAGATGAATTTTTTTTTTCTAAATAAATAAAAGGCGACATTTTGACATCTCAACTACTGATCTCATCTGATGATTGGATTACATGAAACTTTAAGTTATGCGTATGAAACCATAATATTACCATTGATTATATATATATATATATATATATATATATATATATATTATATAATATATTATTGCTATTGCCACCACGATTTTTTAAACGGGTACGTTTAGAAGTCTTTTAGAATATAATAAACCTAGCTGTTATGTATTTGGGGGAGAATTTTTGGTTTGATAAATTTCCCATTTTTAAAATGTTTGTTATATAACATCTGCTACAGTGATCAGCAATTTCCCGTACTACATATTCATATATATATATACGAACCTCTATGCATGAGCAGGATGCGACACAAGGTCAATTTCTTCACCAGAATTTAACAGCTTTGATTTAAGAGATTTTTTTTCTAGACTAAGTGCCTTTTAAACGGGTAAGTTTAGAAGTCTTTTTGAAAATAATAATATCTTAGCTGTTATGTATTTGGGGGATAATTTTTGGTCTGATAAATCTCCCACTTTTAAAATCAGTTTGTTATATATCATCTGCTACAGTGATCAGCAATTTTTCGTACTACATAAGACTAGGTCAAACCGCTATTTTCATGTCCTTGAGGCAGTCGCAATTGTTTTGGCACTGTTCAGTCTTGCGTAGCCAACGTCGTTTAAAACATTCCCTGGCGTTATTCGCTGGGGATATTGTTGCTGAGATTGGAGTTATGTGAAATGGATCAAATTTTTTTCCTTCCCTTCCTGTTGCTCCAACCTTGATATTGTCTTATTCCCTTTTATCCAATTTAGAAACATTGACTTTTAAACGATCAGTCGGTTGTAAATCTTTAAAAAAATGAACCGGTCGAAAGGGCCCTTATTTTACTCCATTTTGTTTCGCCTCTTTCTAAATATTTCGTTTAATTAGCTGATTAAGATTTAATAAAGTATGATAAAGTATAACCTTTGTATAAATTAAGTTGTACCAAAAAACTGTTTATTATATATATATATATATATATATATATATATATATATATATATATATATATAGTTTTTTAAAAAAATCATTTTTTATAGTGAGTTAGAAGCATTAATTAAAATGTAATAATATATTTTGAAGGCAAAATAATGCACATTTATGTTTAAAAACATAAAATGAAATGATTTTCATTTTTCACAGTTGAGTTTATCAAATACAGATGAAAATTTAAAAAAATGTTTCAACCCTCTGAAGATAGGCATAGCCTGAAAATATTAAGGGACTAAAAAAAAAAAAGAAATAAAAAGAAAAAAATTAAATATGTTTTTAAACATAAATGTGCATTATTTCTCCTTCAAAAATATATTATTACATTTTAATTAATGCTTCTAACTCACTATAAAAAATGATTTAAAAAAATCTTTCTTTCAATATCCCCGAGCAGGGCCTCATTATTTTTTATAGTATTAAAAAAAATTTATATATGAAATGATTTTCAAAACATCCCGCGAACAAGAACGCCGCACGGAATATAAACGGAGTTTCACCATCTTTGCCGAGCATAACTCTACACCTTTGCCGAAAGTTTGCATTTACATTAAAACATTCAACGGATTAACATCACAGTTGAGTTTATCAAATACAGATGAAAATTAAAAAAATGTTTCAACCCTCTGAATATAGGCATAGCCTGAAAATATTAAGGACCAAAAAAAAAAAAAAGAAAAAAAAAAAAAATTAAATATGTTTTTAAACATAAACGTGCATTATTTCGCCTTCAAAATATATTTTATATATATATATATATATATATATATATTATATATATATATATATATATATATATTACCAGAAGAATCTGGTCCATGACCGGACAATAAGAATTTTAGAAACCCAGAGACTGAGGCGGGGTGTGTAAGAGGCGTGTGTAATTAGAAGTTTCAGAATAAGTGAGATATATATTTATATAAAGGACACTTGAAACGAGAAAATGAAAATTTCATCATTGCATCAAAGGAAAAAAGTTAATCCAGATAATTATATCTAACAGGAAACAGAAAAGAAACCTTGGCAAAAAGTTCTCTTTAGCAAATTAGGCTAAAATAATTCATTAAAAATGTAATTAATTTGTCTCCTTTGAAGTAGTTTTCTTGTGAAGCCACACACTGTGAAGCCGCTCAGATGAAGACGTTGTTTACGATTTTGGACAAAGGACTTTTCAAAGGAATTTTCAACTGGCAATTTTGGTGCGATTCGAATAGCTATTAACAAAGGACCAATAGCCGGAAGTAAGTTGAGTTTACAAAGTTCAACATCTTTTCCAGTAGACTAGGCGTAAAAAGACACCCTGGAATGAAAACAGCAAATAACTGGAACGTGCGGAGGTCACCAGACTCAATTAGCCGTTAAGGCAGAAATGGACTTAGGTGATCTGTGAACCCCAATAAAATATGCTAGGGTTTCTCATTTCTACCTTTTTTTGGTGGCTGGGGTGCGAGGAGACACGCATGCAGGGAAAACAAGGAACGATTCAAAGATACGGGAACAGCCAGTTCCTATTTGAATAAAGAAGCACTTTGTGTCCTTTATCCATTTAAACCAATTTCCACGGCCTCAGAGATAATAAAACAACGGATGTTTTTTTTACATTACCGTCTATTGTATGATCTGACTATTTTCCAATGAACGACCACGGAACTGGGTGATATTTATGGAAACAAGAAATTTAAATCACAGAATCTGAGGTTAGGTAATTGACCGGGCTGTAATTCATTTAAAGCGTAGTTCATTAATTAATGTGTATTTAGGAACTAATATATATCTGAGTAAAAAGGATAAACACATTTTAAAAAATATATTGTCGTTTTATGCAATTCGCTGTATAAACAAAATACAATTGAGAAATGGGTGAAAGGCTGCACCTTCCCATTCACCAAAAAAGCCCACCTCGGAATCCCTAAGAACTAGAGAAGTATAACACTTACTGCTTAGCTGCTAAGGTTTATAATGCCCTTCTTCTCAATCGCATCCGACCCAAAGTAGAGAAATCCTTAGAAAAAATCGTAGAGCCTTCTCTGGTGCTGACAATTCGACGAATCGTAGAAGGTGTTGAGCAAAAACTCTTGAGGCGATACAATGGATTTTAGACTTCTCCAAAGCAATTGACTCCATACACAGAGCAAAGATGGAGCAAATACTACTATCATATGGCCTACCCAAAGGAACAATTACCTCTATTATGATGCTCTACAAAGAAAAAAAAAATACATTCCCAGCTAGTATATCTAGAAAGTAATAGTTTAGACGGCTGGTTGGTTTTTACGATATGTCAAACCTTGCTGGGTTATTTTCTGCCGAAGAGTTTTTATTTTATTCATTCTTGAATGATACTCATTTTTTAAACTCAATTTTCTAAACACATTTTGTATGAACTCATTTCCTTATATTTAACCCATAGAAGGAAGCGCGTGGTGTAATGGTTAAAGTCATAGGAAATGGACTCGTCGCCCCGAGTTCAAATCCTGGACGTGGTAATTGCATTTCACTTAGCGCTAATACCCTTGGGAAAGGTATGAATCCTACTCTCCCCCAGCTACGGGTAAATAGTAGGGCAGACTGGGCTCTTTAACCTTGGTTAGGCAACCGGTCTAGGAGAAGGAAAACTCTGAATTCAAACCTGTTAAACTCCGCTTAAGAAATTGACCTTGTGTCACATCCTGCTCGTGCGGAGGGGTTGGTAAATACATACATATATTTAACCCATAGATGGGACCGTAACAGGTACTACCACTCAGTGTCAGAGTGGGACTGGGAGTAATTGTCATGAAGAGTTTTTCCACATCCCCCAGAGCTTCAGAACTGGAACTTCACCATCAGATAGAGTTTAAAGTCATATCCCAGGACAATAAGACCCTCACCCACGGCCTTCTAACATATATATATAGAAAAAGGGTTTTGTCCATAAAATCATGAGGATTGAGAATTATATAGATGCTAGGGCCAACTGATTCATCAGAGGGGGGCTATCCGATCGCCCGTCCAGCCTAAGTAAGGGCCAATATTGTATGTCCTGGTCTGATCATCCACCACTTTGAACATCACAGGTCGCTATCACCGGGTAATACGTGGTCCCATGGGGTGGTCTTTTACCATCTGCAGAGGTGCAGTCGGTGTAATTGAAAGCCCCTGCTGACAGGACTGGAAAGGAATAGGACTGATTGTTTTTGTTATGTACCCATTAGTCTGTTATGGGTATATATTATCTATCATCATTTGTGTTCTGAAATCTGTTATCTGTTTCTATCTTCATTTCTTCTAACTGGTTGAATTAGTTCTGGTCTGTTTCTGTGTCTTTAAGATGCTGGTCTTATTTGATTTTTCAAAGGCTGTCTTTTAGTTCATAAAGAGACAACCAAGGTTGTCTCTTTATGTCTCTTTATGTCTCTTTTATATATATATATATATATATATATATATATATATATAATTATATATATATATATATATGAATAGGTTTTGGTACAAGAGAATTTTGTATAACACTAAAAGTGGAGGAATCATATGTATTTGGGAGAATATTTTATTAATGAATAAAATATAAAATAAATGGGGGGGGTTTCACGAAGGCCTTTTCAACCGGATCTTTTCAAGTGATACACCGGTGACGAATAAAAGTCAAATTGTACAAGAATTTTGTAAGAAACGAATGGGGGTGAGCCAGAGGGGGACGAAAAAAAAAAAAAAAAAAAAAAAAAAAGGAGAAAAAGAAATAGGGGGAAAGAGGGGGTTATGTTTGAACCCTAGATGGAAACAGGGTTGGAAGTGTCTCCCATAAATAGAGGGAGTGCTTTGGTGTCTGTTTGCACAGAGTAGGCCGGAAAAAGGAGATTAAACAGCTTCAGGATGGTTAAAATCTGTTTGACCTAGCCCTGTGCAAAACAGAGAAGCACTTATCTGAATAGTCCCTTCTAACAAGCATTTATAGAGAGTGCTCGGCTATGGACGAGTCGAATGTTGGAAAGCCTGGATGTATTATTATTCGTAATGGCATTACGAAGTGTGCGTGGACGTGTGTTTGATTCTGATTTCGAGCCTCTGGGATGTACGTCCAACAATTACCGAATTACACCGGCATTTAAATTTATAAAGTACATTACTTTGGTGGAAGGTTGGAAGTACATTCCTTATGAAAGGACCGAAATGCAGGACGAGTAGTGATTATTGGCCGCACTTTCACTGCATTGTAGCAACGCATAACTGAGGAGGGTCTTATTAGCAATGGTTTGGCTAATAGGGCCAATCATGGAACTCTAACGTAGACAGGACATTTAGAGGGGCCGAAAGGCTTGTCATTTCTAAATTTGTCTACTGTTAGATTGATTGTTTTGGTGATGATATCATCTGGGTACCATTGTTCAAAAACAAATTTCTGATTTGTTTGAGTTCACTGTCGATCTTATTACTGGAACAAATTTTAAGGGCCCTAAATGTAAGACACTTAATTAAGTTGATCTTCCTCGATATAGGGGCGAAGGCATCCCAACTTAAATAAAGCGCCGTGAATGTGGGTTTTCTGTAGATGCTAGTTATGAAAACCGACGAATTCTTATCTACTAATACATCCAAAAAGGGCAGTTTATTATTGTTTTCTGCCTCCATAGTAAACGATAAAGAAGGATGTAAATTATTGAGTTCATTAAAGAACACTAAAGAATCATCACGTGAATTGACCTTGTGTCGCATCCTGCTCGGGCGGAGGGGTTGGTAAATATATATATATATATATATATATATATATAATATATTATATATTTACCAACCCCTCCGCCCGAGCAGGATGCGACACAAGGTCAATTTCTTAAGCGGAGTTTAACAGGTTTGAATTCAGAGTTTTCCTTCTCCTAGACTGGTTACCTAGCCATGGTTAAAGAGTTCAGTTTGCCCTGTTATTTACCCATAGCTGGAGGGAGAATTGGATTCATACCTTTCCCAATGGTACTAGCGTCTCGTCAAGCTAGCTTTGTCAAAGAGGCTGATCTTTGGGGTTCCCGCGTCACGTGATCAAAAGAGGCTCCTGATGCGGAAGGGTCTCTCAAACCCTGTGACAAGGGAGACTACTCCATCTTGTCCACAACAAAGATAGAGTAAGCGACCTGCTGTCAAAAGGACTTGATTTGGCATTGAATGAGCCGAAAAGAATTGATATGCCGTAAAAGAAAAACAACCAACTAACCAACGTGAAAAGAATCGGTCTCATCAAAGAGTCATCCTAAATCAAGCAAAACGAAACAAAATCTTTATTTTTGGAGTAGACAGCACTTTAAAGAAAAACGAAAATACAATCCTATTTGTGCAAACGACTTAGATGTGACACATTTAAGCAAATGCTACTAATAGTATGTCAAAAAGTTGGATTGGAATTTAAAGTCGGCACACTTTGAGAAATACCGAGAGAGAGACATAAAAGAGAGAGAGAGGAGAGAGAGAGAGAGAGAGAGAGAGAGAGGAGAGAGAGAGGGGGGAGGGAGGGAGGAGAGAAAGCGGGGAAGACAGAGACAGAAAGAGAGAGAGAGAAAGAGAGAGGGAGAATGAGAGAGAGAGAGAGTGAGACAGATACAGATACAGAAAGAGAGAGAGGGGAGGGAGGGAGAGGGAGAGAGAGAAAGCGGGGGAGACAGAGACAGAGGGGAGAGAGGGAGAGAGAGAATGAGAGAGTAAGTAAGACAGATACAGATACAGAAAGAGAGAAAAAGAGATAAAAAGAGAGAGAGAGAGAGAGAGAGAGAGAGAGAGAGGGGGGAATGAATCCTAACACAGTTTCTTCTAATCAGATAATGCCATTTTCACAACAACAAAAAAACATCAAGAGAGAATAAAATAAGTTTCCCTCCACACATGTGATTATTCCATAACAGACGAAGCAAGCATCCCTTCTACAAAAGGGACGTGGATTGTCTCGCCACAGAACGGCAACGTAACTTGATTATATCCCTCTGTTATTTCGCCAAACATCCAACTCATGTGCATCGATGTGGTACAAAGTCATTTTTTAAGCAGAGTTGCCATTCCAATCTTAAAGAGACCATTCTGCACTACAATTTACCCATAAATGGAGGAAGAATAGTTGGATTCATACTTGTCCCCAGGAGTAATAGTAATATGTGAAATGCAAACAGCCTCGACCAGGATTTAAAACTCAGTTTCCATTATCCATTTCATGCGACTATAAACCTTACACAACGAGTGTCTCCTAAATATGTAAATATGGCGGTACAAGGAATGTGATTCCCTCACCTCTAGGCATAGAATAACCCTAGCCGTGTTGACGTATACAGTAAAAATAATGCAGGTCACAGAGAATGAAAATGACAATGACACAATTCTCGGTCTTCCAATTATGAACAGAATGTCCTATTGGATTCGAGAATTATTATCGTGCTGATAATAATGTGAACATTGAAGATTACTCCAAATAAACTCGAGGAGAAACAGACGGAATTGCTGATCGAGAAATAGTTGAGAAGCCACAAAGCCCATGAATATGCAATAAAGATTTGCTAAAAGAAATAGAAAGCAATAATTTGTAATTGAATAGCGTTGAATGTTTCAATGAAATTTTGAAGAATCGTCGATTTGATAGCGGAATTAATTTTCTAATAAAATAGCCAAACAACAAAAGGAAAGAAAAAGAAAATGAGAAAGGCAGAAAAATGATTGGATTGCAGATGTTGAAGAGGATCAAGAACATAGTGAGAGATCGGGTGAACGAACAAAGACCGGGAAATGACCGAGAGCCCAAAGAACGAAAAGGCTCGTCTAGAAATCAAATGTTCTACTGTTCTCCAATAAATCAATGCGTTATATAAAATAAAAAGGTTTAACACTGCTAATCCCAGCACATGTCCCAATGTAACACAATAGGGAGAGAAAGAGAATGGAAAAAGCCAGGAATGCAAGAGTTACGTGTTGGTAACATGGAAATATTTTGATGACGTATAAGTAATATGGAAATATTTTGATGACGTATAAGTAACAGGGAAAGATTTGATTTATCAAATTCATATTGGTTAACAACAGAGTGAGAGAAAGTGAGAGGGAAAAAGATCAGTTTGGATGGAAGCAGTGGCTGGTTCAGACACAATATCTGTGCCTGTCACCCAAGGCGGTTAGACTCGGGGATAAAATAAAATATCTTATGAGAAAAATAAAAGAACGCCTTGTGTTATTATTAAGAACTATAAATGACACAAGACAAGATATGGATATCCTCAAGTTAATCCCAAATTTTTCCGAAACTTCTAGAATTAACAAGTCATCATGTGTTTCTACCGGTTATCCGTACCAATGGAAATAAACATTGGCGCCTTAAGAGATATGAAATTTGAGGCTCTTCTGTCAAAAAGAAAAAAAAACAAATGATAAGGAAACACACACACACACACACACACACACACACAACACACATATATATATATATATATATATATATATATATGTGTGTGTGTGTGTGTGTTCGATTTTATTGGATACAAATAATTTTTATCCCTTCAACGTTTTTCCTTTATTTATTTTTTAAAAAAATCGGATTTCTCATCCTTTTTTCGAATTACACACACACACACACGCACACACACACACACACACATATATATATATATATATATATATATATGTATATATATATATATATGTATGTGTGTGTGTGTGTGTGTGTGTGTGTAATTCGAAAAAAGGATGAGAAATCCGATTTTTAAAAAAAAATAAATAAAAGAAAAACGTTGAAAGGATAAAAATTATTTGTATCCAATAAAATCGAACTTAGA